>VZSC01018432.1:804859-831876 GCA_013398225.1 Steatornis caripensis | reverse complement strand
TTTTTTTTTTTTTTTTTTTTTGAGAAACAGAGAAGACTGACTCAGAACATGTAATGCAGAGAAGATCATAGACTCTACTTCTGCTGCAACCTCCAGAAACTCCTGCTGCAGCCTTTTGTTGTTGTTCTGATCCGGTAGCAGTCTACACTCACTCTGCATGTGTAAAAATGACAAGATGACATATAGGTACTGGAAGATCAAACTTTAGAAGTTCCTTCCAATTTTTAGGGTGTTACTGGCTCCAGCAATATTTCCTACAGTTACTATGGGAAATAGTTCTACAAAAGGTTATTATATCTTAAGAGTACGTCTTGTAGTAAAGAACATAACATATCAAAACCACATAGTATAGGCAGAACATTACAAAACATTGTGAAAATAATATTTAAAATTACTTTCAGGTCTCATCCTTCATGGATTCATTTGTGGCAGTGAGTTGTATATGTTACTGTCAGTGGTGCCCTTCATTTGGGGTTCTGTGTGCCAGGGGCTGTACCTGCGTGTAGGGAAATGACTGCTGCTACTGCAGAGACCCTTCGCCCTCAGCCCTGAGCTAAAAAGGTAGTCATTTCCATTTCCTATCCCAAGGCAAGTATAGTAATGAAGAGGTTGAGGATGACAAGTGTTTCTAAGCTTTCTTCTAAAATAAGGTTCATCAAGCCTTAGTTCAAAAGAATCTGCGAGAAGTTTGTAGGAGCTAATGAAAGACATGCGAAAATGGGCTGTGCTTCAACACTGCAATACTGTGTGCCTTGCAAACATATCCCATTCTTTGCACACATCTAAGAGGAAGTGCTTGAGGCTGTTCTTCACATACCTGGTGACAGATTTACCAGAGACTCAGACATCCTATCCTGAAGTGTCCAGCACCGGTCACTGCCATGGAGAAGACCCAGGAGAGGGTCTGGGGTCACCTCACATGCATCTGGTGAAATTTAATAGGGTTTTGTTTCTTAACTGTAACTTGTAAATCAGCTTCTGACTCCAGCTTAATTCCTCTAATTTCATCTCCATTGTTTTATCTTAATTTATATTTTTTCTGCACATTCAGGCCATGAAAGATTTGCCTGGTGACTAATTTGAAGAAGGTGTAGGAAGGCATTGGTTGGAGGGAGAGCAGCCTGTGCCACTCTCTAAGTTCCAGCCTGACCGAGACTTGACCCTTTTGTGCTTTGCTTTGTTTTTGTTTTTGATTTCAGAAAGTTTTTATGGTGATGCTGTTCAGGAAACAGAGCAAAACCCCATTGTTTTCCCAGATTATCTCCTCAGATGGACTCCTGAAGTATATTGCTTGGTCTGACTGTAGATCAACCACAAATGCTAAAGCAAATAATACTGTGGGAGCCTGAAAGCGCAAATGCCATTCAGAGTCATCACAGATACTTTCATGTGGGCACTCACTTTATATTTCCTGCATTTTTTCACTCTAAACATAGTTTTGGCTTTAAGTGTTTTCACTCAGTCTCTCAGGTCAGGTCTCTGTGCCATTGAATGACAGTGTATAAATGCTGTGCACCTGATGATTTGGTGTGTACTGTACCGTAACTTAGGCCACTAGTACCTAAAACGAAGGCATGGATTTGGGAGGATTCAAATGTCAAATGCATACATGGGTCACTAGGGAGTGTGAAGCTCTGGGATTAGTTTGTTTGGTTATAGAGAAAGTAATCTAAACCTCCAAACTCAGAAAATTAAGTACTTTACTCTGGATTTTGAGTCTGGCACATATGCAATTTGAGCCAACACAAGAGGCTTGTTATGGCAGAGAAGCTAGGGATAAAGGAGTGGGATATCCCTGTTTTAAGGATATTATTATGCCTTTGTAGGGGAGGAATTGGAAATATTTGCCTTCCTTCACACTGTACCATTTTCTGCATCTCTCTGCTGAGCTGGTTAAAAACATACTGTAAACCTATTGTGCAGCAAAAGGGATGATATCTAAAAAGTTATTAAGAGCATATGTGCACCAATTCTTGACATGTTCTTGCCAGCACTAAGGTATTTATTAATATCCCCCATACCTTAGGTATCATTCTCTCTTTTTCTCTCTGTAAAGGAACAATTTCTTTTCTTATTTCATGCACCATGGATATTTATCATCCACATACTTATTTCTTCCTTTTGGCAACTGTACTTCCAAGTTGCACCAGCCAGATGGATTGGGATGTTCTTTAAAAATACTGTATAGGATGTAAGGGAATTGAAAAATCCATAGCACAAAGACCATACCAAAGACCTCCAGAGCCTTCCTTTTTTATTTCATCAATTCTGTCTTTCTTCCCACCTGTGTGAAAGCAAGAATAAATCTTGTGTGGAACATGGATGAGTACCATTCCAGCTCAGTGTGCAACTCTAACATAGCCAGATGTTTCTACCTGAGTGGTCAGCAGTACAAAGCTTGATATAGGCACTTAAATTGTCTCTTCCTTGTCCACCTTCCCCAGCTAAATCTCCCTCCTGCGCAATGTCCTAACCAAACTAATGCCTACTACAGTGCAAGTGTGCTGAGCTGCACACCCAGCAACTTTGTGTTTGGAAGCTTGTCTTTCCAGCTATAGAGGCAACAAAATCAAGGTTGTTTTGGGTAAATAGTAGGATTCATGAAAGCCTAAAACTGAGAGGAAGTGGAAGGACCATCAGAACAGCATAAGAATGACACAGCAGAGTCATTCTTGCTCAAGCCCAACTGTGTGGCAAACCTCCTTCATACGTCTTAAAACCCTTAGGAAATATCTAGAGCAAAATGTGGAAGACGTAGAGTTGGTCTGTCAAAAACTTCCACAGCGTTTTTGAGCAAAGCATGGCTGAGGTGTTTTGGTGGGAACATAGTGTGAAGCAGGATGTGAAGCGAGGCAATAGCCTGGGAGACAGTCCAGTTAGCAAGGACACGTACAGCTGGGAGAAGAGGACCATAGTCCATGGTGGAGGGAAAAAGTCACAAGTAGACTGGGTATCTGGAAAATAATGTAGAATATGAAAAAATAAAATTCACAAAGGCAGAGGGAAATAGGGGCACAGTGCATGTACCAGCATAAATAGCTTGGTGTAAGTCAGGGCAAAACAGAAAGTACTTCGTCTGCTTTTCTTTTGACTTGTTTTTTCATTGGGTGCTTTCACTGGCCGGTTTCAGTGCACCCACTGCTCTTACTTTTTACTGCAATAACTAGAGAACAGCAGTTAATGAACACACTATCCATTACTTTATTGGTTTCCGTCATAGCCTCTCACAGTCATCTCTCCTCTGAAATGAAGAATCCTAGTGTATTTAATCTCTCTTTGTCTAAAGCCACTCCGTATTTCTAAACATCCTAATCTTTTGTTATTTGTTTTCTGGCTCCTTTTCTGAATGGAGGACTAAGGAGAGGAAAGGACAGATAGACCAAAACCGCATTCTGTATTATGAATATTCATTACCATATTGATTCCCTCTATTTATTTCCTAATCCTTCTCAGTTATTGAGAGGTCAGTTACACCCTCACATCTTCCAGTAATGCTGAAGAAAGATTTTTGACTGAGTCAAAAAGCCCTGCCGAACCCCAAACCCAAAAAACTCAACCCATGAAAAACTATTGCTTTGATTTTGGAGAAAACATTATGTGTTCAAAATCATGCAACCATTTCCTAGAATCACATCCATTTTTTTTAAAAGGAAAAAAGAAAGGGAAAAAAAAGTAAGGTTTTGAGTTAATTAGATGGCATTATGTCTGCAGCACCCAGGAAAGATGCATAGCAACAAGCAGAGGAGAACATGATACAGAACTTAGCACATTAGTGGTCTGCTTTGTCCATAGGAGACTTGTACAGAAATTAAACCACTTGTATGGCAGATTATAATGAAGGGTACATTTCGTGGCAGTGGAAATGGGCCTAAACTATTTAGTTCCTAACATTTCAGCAACTGTTTGGATGTAGATTTTTGGCTGAGGTGTGGTTTGGAAGAGTTTCCAGCTTTAGCTTTTTTCTTGTGTTTCAAGGCATTTGGGTTCTCTTTTGCTGTAGACTTGGGAGACATGCATATACTACAGGGACAAGCAAAATATATATAAAGATTGTATATAATGAAAATTTGATGGTGACCTTAAATTCGTAGTAAATATCTCAAAGTATATACTCCATATTTTTTCCTGAGCTACAAAAATATTATAATGGCTTCCTCTCCCTCTGAGGAAGGACATGCAAAAAAGCAATCCCAGTAAGTATGTAGTACTTCATAGAACTTTTCTGAAGTTGGTTTGTTTGGGGTTTTTCCTTTGTAAAACTATGTGCAACTTTTACAAAACCCATAATAATGCAGAGAGAGTACTCTGGTTGATACTATTTACACTAAAATAGTGTTTGCCTGTGTATTCTGGCACCTGGTTTATCTATGCTCTTCCTCTAGTTCTTTGAACAGATGCAATTATTCTGGTCAGCCATATGTTAGACAAGTATCTTCTCCTGTGATGTCTTTGAAAAACTGTGTTCTTGCTACTTACCCCAAACTGTTGTGAGTCTGTCTCCCAGGAGACACAAGACAGTCTAGATTCATTGGTTATCTTCTGGGATGCAGTGTCCAGAACATAACCTCTGATTGGGGCATTCCCAGATATTCAGTCTGGAACCTCGAGATCTAAAATGAAGAGCCTTTTCTCATGGACTGAAGACTGCATCTATTGGTTAAGATGGAGCAGAGAGAGAGTGTCAAATACACATTTCCTTCACTAATGTGGGATATGGGATGGGTTTGGAGGGGTTAAAGAATGAGCCGTAGAGTCTGTCGGTTTTATCCCATGTGGGAAGGGGCTCGACAATCAGAGTTCTTTGAAGTGTGTCAAGATCACCACTGGAATTGAAGACATTCTTACTCTCCCAAACTCTATCAATAGAATAAAAATCTGATATGGTATTTATTCCCAGTAGTAAAAATGGGAAGGAGGAGTAGGTACTGGGCAGTCAGGGGCATGTGCATTTGTTTGCATGTGTGTGTGTGTGTGTGAGGAAGATAAGATGGAAAGAAGGAAACTTAGTTCTTTTCCCTTCAGAAAGATGACTGTGATTAGAAATGCCCATGTGGGCAGAGAGGAGAGGGTGTCCATGTTACACCTCATTCCCTCATTATCCTCCCACCCAATAACCAAATATCCTCCTTTTCTTTCACCAACCTAACTCTTCCAAACCTCATCCTCAAACCTCCAAATTCTCTGCCATCCAAGCCCCAATCCATCTCAAAATCACCTCCCAGACCTCCTATTCCTCCTCATATAGAAACCTTGTTTAAATAGGCAGCCTTGCACCTAGACATCTCCTTGGCAGGTGTTGTAGTCCTCTTGTCTGTTCCTGTGCCTGCTTTTTCTCTTGTTCTTGTGGTGATTTCTATAATCTGAACACCAGTTGCACATATCAAAACAAAGCTCAGAAAAAAAAGAAATTACAACAGGGACATGTGCAGAATAAAATATATGTATATAGCTCAGTGTTGTGAAAAATGGCTTCCGACTCATGGGGCTCAACTTTGCGTGCAACATCTGCTAGGCTACTTAGCTCTTTAGTGGACACTGCATCTTTGCTTCACCAAAAAGGATATGTTCGCATAAAAACAGGGCTCTCTTACAGTGATACTTGCCCAATATTTATACCTCCTTTTTGGCAGTTTGCAGCCTAGGCACTTTTTGAACTAGAGGTTGTGTCTGTATCTTCTTGTTTAATAGCACCTTGTGGACTTCCGTTAATTTGTTTAATTGTACTTTAAAGCCCTTTGATACTCTAACTCCTACAGCATGCTGAGGGAGAGAGTTCCACAGTTTTTCCTAAGCTTGAAAGCCACTTCAGTAAGGTGTGCAAACTTGGCCTCCGTCGTGACACGAGAACTGGGACTGTAATAAATGTATGAGAGGAAACTGAGTTCAGTTTTGGCAATATGTCGGCCAAGCTGTAGACTATGAAATCAAACCCACAGGATACAGAGCTACTGAGTGCCAGGATATCTGTGAAAGGAGAGACACAGGTCATCATAGTCTTTTATTAAAAAATTACTCTGTGGCTTAACAATATTTATCGTGCTGTCTCACTTGGCTGACTCCAAAAGCTAGTTGTTGAAGGAAAGCAAGTATTTCTCTTCCCAAAAAAATGACGTTGGGAAAAGGAAATGTCAGCTCAAGGCATGGCTCAAAAAGCTCTTCTCCGGTGGGGTACCGCAGTCAGGCAGCCACATAAGTTGCTTCTTAAATAATGGTATAAAAGTGGCTTTTGTCAATCACTTGGAGAATGTAGCCGCCTCATCAAGCACTGGTGAAGCTAATAAAAGGGGAGGAGTGGGTTATGCTGGAATTCCTAAAAAATCCCTGCAAATATTTGTTTTATTGCATTACGGATGGATTCCTTTTAAAGTTCCCTGCTTGACCGCCCAGAGCATTTCTGTCCTCTAGCCGCTCAAATAACGGTTCAGATAGGAAACTCAGTCCTTGAAAGTCCTTTTCTTTTTTTCTGAGGGAAAATGTGAAGACAAACAACTGCCTAGGATAAGCTTCTTCTTATCTTCATCTTGTAAAACTCCTCCAGGAAAGCTAATTAGAATATGTAAGCCTGGGCAAAGAAGCACCAGAAAAGGAAAGGAAAAACAGTCCTTAAAACGCACAGGCACTCAGAGGAAAATCCTGGCCTTTATAGTTCCCGTCAACAGCAGGAGAAGCCTGGAAAAGGCTGCACAGCAAAATCCATGGCCCTGTGATTCATTACTTCGAGGGAAGATTTAACATAACGCAGGAATCTGAACAGCCTCAGCATCTCTGTGCCCGGGACAGAGACACTTGGTCTCACGGTGGTTGGACGGTGCTCCAGAATTACGGTCTCCCAGGGACAGACCTGGGCTTACAGCACCCAGATTTTTCTGAAAAAAATCCCCACTGGCAGGGTCGCAGCCTCCCTCCTGCACCTACCCCCCTAGCATGTCTCCCAGAGCTGGGCTCCATGTGGTGGCAGCTGGGAATCATGGCATTTAGTGACAGCAAAAGGTTGCTAATAAAACGAAAAGGGTTTTTATAACTAGTGCTGTCAGCAATACANCCTGGGCTTACAGCACCCAGATTTTTCTGAAAAAAATCCCCACTGGCAGGGTCGCAGCCTCCCTCCTGCACCTACCCCCCTGGCATGTCTCCCAGAGCTGGGCTCCATGTGGTGGCAGCTGGGAATCATGGCATTTAGTGACAGCAAAAGGTTGCTAATAAAACAAAAAGGGTTTTTGTAACTAGTGCTGTCAGCAATACGGTGATAACAGCAGTAGGTGTTTGTGGGCCTTCCTCTAGGACATTTTTTTCCGTGAGCAGCTTTCAGTTGAGTTTCCTGGCTGGAAATTAGGTGAGGTGCAATTGCACAATGGCATTATTTCCATCTGCATCTTTGAAACCTCAAATGGATATGATATATATCAGTACCAGGAGATAAAGGGTGGTGATTTTTTAAAACCATCTTGCTGCAAAGGTGACCTTGGAAGAAGTCACCCCAAATCTCTCTCAGGTGCCCGAGAGTTCCTGGCATGGGGGACCTCACCAGACCTCACCAGGGAGGGCAAAGGGTAGACTTCAATGGACAAATCCCCAGGGAAGATCAATCAGCATCTTTCCCTCATCTCACAAGATCTGCTCTGCAAATTTGAAGGATGTTTATTTTAAAAGAAGGTATTGTAAAAACGCTTTCCCTTTTATTTACCTGCCAGGATCCTACTCCCAGGTTTTGCCTTTCTCCTGTGAGCATTGCTGACAGTGCCAGACAGCTGAAGTAGGAGGTGTGAGCTTGGGCAAGCCATTAATATTGCGGTGCTTCTGTTTTCCCTCTTGTGTAAAAAGGCCATAGCAGTCCTAACCTAACTCAGAGTGCATTGAGGGGCTAATTATTTGCCAATGGCTTTGAAATCGTTGGCAGCGTGGTGCTATCCCTATCCTGTATCACTGTATAGTATTGTAAAGAAAGTGATGTGATCTTTGTCACCGTCTGCTGAATCAATAACAAGCTGCCTTCTCTCATTTTTTTTTTTTTTTTTTTTTTATTCAAGCCAGCTCAAGTTCCTGCAGTGCTTTGTAGACCTCTTTTACTTTTCACCTTTAAAATTTTCCATTTTAGGTCATCTTTTGTAGTCTCTGCTTTAGCCCATACTCAGTCTGAACGTGTCGATTCTCCTCCAGTTCCATAAACTCCACGCCTTGCCCATTAATTACCGCTGTGCAACTTGTCAGACTGCTCTGAGAAATGCCCAGCCGTGGCGATGGTGCGCCTTAGCCCCTTGCCTAGCCCAGCAGTAACATCCGCAAAGAATTCCCCTCTGCTAGTGAGCCGTGGTGACCTCCCCTTCCTGAAGCTGTGCTGGCTATTTTCAGTTAATCTGCGCTTTTCCAAATGTTCTCCCTTTTGACTCTTAAAAGAGTTTCAAAGGCTTTTGCTCACAACTCATGTCAAACTGACTAGTGTGTAGTTTCCTACTGTGTCTCTATAGGTTCACTTTTAAAGTTATGGCATTATGTATTAGTCATCCTTTTTCCTCAGAGACCACTCCTGAACTCAGTAAACTTTTGAAAACATCTACCAAAGTCTCTCCAGTTCCTACTGCTGTTGTGTTCAGCGTCCTCTAATGTCCTCGGCACCAGAGACCCAAAACCTGGTCCTGTGGAAGGTCCTTGGGCGCATGTCTCGTCTTTGTTACACCTCTGGAGTTCAAAGAGTATGTCTAGAGGTGCCAGAGGAGTTATTCTGGCTTTGCACAACTGTTAGTGACCTCAAAGTCTGGCCAGATAACATTTGAAATAATGTTTCTCATATTATGAGCAACAGCAGCCTCTGGAGAGGTGCTGTGATTTATTCTAGGCCTCTTGTATCTTCAACTATACCATAAGGCAACAGCTAAATATCAGTTCCTTAGCAGGTCTCCAATGTTACTTTTTCTGTCCAAGTAATTAATTTATCATCTTTTTTTGCAATTATTTACATACCTGACAATTTGTATTTTGCGCTTTGGTAACATCAAAAAGAGATAAAAGAAGAGGCAAAATCCTCGTCCCCTGAGATCATGGTCAGGTTGTTTGGTTTCTCTACCTCTGCACTTTTCTATAGCCTGTTCCTATATTCACTATGAATTTCCTGAATTTCTTATACGTGGTTTTGAAATAATTACCATTCCTGTAATATGTTTTGCCTTACTCTACTGAGATATTCTCCTGTCCTTCATTCAAACGTACTTGCTGTGTGGGATTGCCATATCAACATCATTGCCTATCTCAGCATTTACATTTCTGTTTTTACAAATAAATATTTATAGTCTACAAATGATATTTCCCCCCAATATTTTCAAATCTAAATGTATTTAATAGATGAGCCTATACAATAAGGAGGTATAAATGCAGCTGTAAAATTTATAGTCATGCACGAGGTTTGGAAGAATGCATTTTAAATTTCAGATCAACAGGAGAAATGAAGAGAAGCAGAATGTACTACTGTAGAGGCTGATAATGAAAAATTGTTTTGAAGGTGTGTTTTTTTACTGAAGGATTAGCAAGGAGGCATACAGGATGTTTAAGGAATCTGATTTTCCATCTATAGTGCAATAATCTCTTTTCATTGCTTAACGTGGATAAAAAAAAAAAAAAGACAGAATTCCTTATACTTCTTCAGAACTTGAAAAAAGGCCAGTATTTTCCAGACTAGCATAGTCAGACCTTCTGCATCTGCCTCCATGGGATCATCTGAGAATCAGTGAATGTTTACAAGTCTTACCTGTAACCTGTCCCCACACCATTTTTAGCAGAATGTAGTTTGAAATTATTTCTGCTCTGTCATTCTGTTTATCTTTTACTAAGCCAGCAATGATGGCATGGTCTTTGAGGACTTTCTCTATTTTTGGATACATTTCTGTACTGCTAGGTGTCTGGAGAAGGCAGGATGTTTGTCTTGTTTTGCTTCTTTTTTTGGTAAAAGTCAGTTTGAGTTCAAGGGCAGACTGAACATGTACTTGGAAGAGAAACATGGTGAAGGTTATTAAAACCCCAGGAACCACATCTTCATCAAAAAGTCCCAAAATGAAAATAGTTGGAGAGTGGGAGATTTTTAATGGGAAGTTTCACATACGCCTGTCTAGTTCTTTGTCTTCTTTAAGCACCCATTTAACTACCACAGTTGGAGGAAGCATAGTGTGCTCTACGGACCTTTGCTCTGATATGTTATGTCTTACTGTCTTTCTTCTAATGCAAATTTTTTTTGATAACACAAAACACATTTTGTTGTACCTGGTAATTGCTCCTCCAGTAGGGGAACAATTCAGGTGCCTGGCACCACTTAGGTGTGCCCAGAGGTGTCCAGGACATTTGGACAGGACTGGCAAATTTAATGAAAATCCTCCTTTCAAAGACAGAGCCCGAGCAGATTATCTACAAGGGACTTGTGCCCCTCTGGGAAGGCAGTAAGAGGCCAGGTGGGACACCCTAGGGTGCCTGTGACGTAATCTTGAACGTAACCTTGAAGGAGGGAGCACAGTAAGTGCCAGAGAAGCAGTTAAGGATGTGATGTGTCTGCTTAGGTATAAATATTAACTCAGATCTCACCTAAAGACTAGGTGCTCAGGCACTCAGCATAGTCAAGAAAAGCATGTACCCTAAAAGGTGGGATTTACCCAGTGTGTCTTAGACACGCACCTTCAGATAGAGTGACTCACCCAGTTCGTATGTCTGCCTCTCACTGTTAGGACGAATAGAGGGCTCCTGGATAACTGTCTAGATACCCAAAGTTGTGGGACATGTGTACTGCACACCATCACTGTTGTCTTTTATCAATGTCGAATCTGTTAAGAAAAGAGAAAGAAACAAGGATCTGACTCAGGCCAGGCTCTTACGTTGCCTCCCTGACACAGCTGGTCACTCTAACCCCTCTCTGGCTGGCCAGATGTGTGACCACTCCTTCCATTAAAATGCGTAGGTGCGAAATCCCACCAGCCAGCAATCAGCCAGTAGAAAATGCTTATTTTGGCAGCATATATAGCCAATACACTCACTGAGTCTTTCCCAAAAACATTGAATTTGAACTCTGCTCCAGGTTCCTGCTTGCAGTGATACGTGTTCCTATTTATTAAGCTGACTTCGCTGTTGTCAGTGTCTTCTTCAAAATCCCCTATACACATGCGTTCGGAAGAGATTTTGCTGCCTTCTTTTCAGAAGCTGAATGGAGACAAATAAAAGAACAGAGACCTTAAAGCACTTTTAATGCACTGCATACTACCCGCAGCCGCCTCTTCAATAAAAGTGAGATCTGCTTCTGGATTGTATCCTTATGTGGAGTTCCAGTTTCCAAATCCTCCTTTCAGAGACTCCCTGAACCTGGGATGGTTGCATTTTCTGCTGCTAACGGTTCCAAATTCCCCATCTGGCACTTCTCAGCGCTGGAGAGTGAACATAGTTGTCAGCAGCAATGCAAATCACTGTTGTTTTGTTAAACTAACCTATAGTACATCTCTTCTGTTTTTTTCTCTTGCTTCCAGAGGGTATAAATAATCATGTTTAAAAATGAATAAACACACATGCAAAGACATATAATATCTCAGCCACATTCCAAAGTCATTGGTCAGGTTTTTCATTCACTTCCAATGCCAATAAAACTCCAACTGAAGTGAATATGATTTTGGTAGACTAAAAATTGAGTAAAATTTGCAGAAGAAATTTGGCAGAGATTTGCAACAGCAGCGATGGCAATTCAACTCAGAATGCTTATTAAAAGGAAAGCTGAGCTGCCATTTGTGGCTTGGAAAAAAATGTCTGTTTTGAGGACTTGGCTTTTTTTTCCCCCTCACTGTATTATTTCTCAGTTGCAGTATAATTATTAACGCTAATGGATGAAATTCTGAAAATCTTCCCGTAACTGCTACCTTTCACAGCAACAATCAGAAATCCAGCTCTGGCAGAGTAGTAAGTTCCTTAGCGTAAGACATACAGGGAGCCTAACGGTGTCTTTGCTTTTAGTCATTTTGATCAGTGAGTGGTCCGTTTTATTACTTGCTTGGTATAGTTACACAACAGTGATTTTGTGCACTGTGTTTGTAAACTCCCTTTCTCGGCAAGGTTGCTCAGGAAAATCTGTTGAGGACAGGCTCAGTCCAAAGCACCCAGCGGAGGTTGTATTTAGCACCTGTGGGTTCCTGCTGCATGTGACACTGTGAATTAGCTTGATGAGACACCGTGGAGCGGTGGAGCTGCCACCCTTTGTCCCCTGGGACTGTCGCTGCGCAAAGTTTTGATCTCCTCCTACCTAACAGGCGAATGAGATCATTTTCTCAGATACAAATCTTTGTTAATAATTAGCGGAGATATTTTTTAAACATTAAATAACAAAACATAATCTTGAAGGAGGGAGCACACTAAGTGCCACAGAAGCAGTTAAGGATCTGTCTGGAGATCTTTGAAATTTCCCGTTAGTGGGATTTCCACGCTGATACAATCTAACACTTTTTGGAGACTGTATTTCTGTTCTGCTAAGATATCCAAATTATCAATCTCTTGATTATAATATTCATGACACTCAAACAGACCAGAAAGAGTGCTAAAATAATTTAACCTCTTCCACTTTTATATTTCCAAAGTTGCTGATATTCTGGTGCGGTATATGCTCTCGTTAGCTCTTTTTATTTAGAAACACTCCGTACTGCTCTATGCATATCTTTCCCTTTCTATGCTTTTCAGGCCTGTGGGTCGCATCCTGACCTAAGACCCGCCACTACAAATTCAAAGTACTGCCGTTTGTTTGCCGTTACACGTCTGTAGTTCGCACCGATACAAATCACAGCAGCATCTGGCCCTTGGCATGGGGTGTATTCTTCCTGGTGCACGACGTCTTGGCTAGTCTAATTTGTCAGGGTTCACGAGGGGGAACTGCCCTTCGCTTTATCTGTCCTAGCGCTGATACTGAAGAGGACCTGGGTGTCTTTTCTGTTACGATCTCAGTGTACCCTGTGCAGAGCTTATCACTGCAGCTCAGTCCTGCCAGTTCCTCAGATTCCTGCACCCAAATTGTCCTCTGATGACATTCCTGCTAATGAAGGGTGGATGTGGCAGACTGCCTTCCTCCTGCACCTCTGCCCCATCCTCCCCGCACTCCCCAAAAGGGAAGCCCGGAGAAGGAATACAATGAAAAGCAAGGGAGACACAGATAGACAGAGAGTGCCTGAGGTTCAACAGCACCAAACTAATCTGTCAGCAAAATCTCATTACAGTAATATATGGTAAGTCTTTCATTGCGCTACCAAGGCAAGCCCATCCTTGCCCCATATTGTTTTGCTTCCAGAACTTTTTCCCCTGATCCCACCACCTCTTTGCTAGTGCCGGATGGTCACAGCGTCTCCCTGTCCACTGAGGGAGGGGTGTGGAGCGAGAGGGGACCTGGTAACCCCATGCCTAACTCTTAATGGGTTTGTGGCTCTAGCCAAGAGAGAAGAGTGAAGCAAGGGTTAATTACTGTGGCAGTAGTTAAAGATGGGTAATCGGCTTTTGTTCCTGTAGCTCTCAGTGCTGAGTAATACCCAAAGTTTCATGTCACTGCAGCTACAGGCTTAGCAGCTGCCCTTGCAGCTTCAGGCCGCAAGTTATGGACTCAATGACAACTAGTAAAGGAAAGAATTCAGCTGCTTTGCGGTGGTGTAATATCTTTGGCACCAAATATATTTTCTCTTTGACATTGTCACATCTCTTACATCCAAAATGATCACCAGGCTTTGTGAAAGCAAAGGTCCGCACCAGAAGATCTTGACGCTAACAGGAAAACTTTCCCTGCCTGTAAGGCACCCTGGTCATTCCTCTGTGGGGCAATAACTGGGCAAACACTGCAAAGGAAACCTCCTGGGGGGCAGCAAGATCTTCCGAGGGGGAGCTACCTGCTTTACAGAGACCAAAAGTGCAAGTGTAAACCTGATGAGCTAAGGGGTTTCTCCCTTTGCCTGCAAGTCACGCTGACTCTCTGATATCTGATAGTGGATTCTTTCACTCAGCAAAACCTATGGGTATCAGAAGGCAAGCCATAATAGATCCAATATATTTTTGTCATTTAAAGTTCAAAAAAATTAATGAGATTTTAAACTCTAGTGAACCCCAAAAAGGAGCAATTTTTTAAAAAGTTAGTTTGCCTCATCATGCTCATGATCCAAGTGACCTTTGAGGAGGAAGGCAAGAAGTGGATGAAAATAGCTGTTGAGTTTTGTGTTCAGCCTGAACATCTACCTCCTCACCTCCTAAAGAGGAGACACATGTTCTGATCCAGTCATCGAATATAAAATTTTATTAAACTTTCATTTCTTGGGTTCTGCATCCACGAAATACATGAATGCACTATTCAGTTGAAGGTTTGTGAATTGGGTTTATGAAAGAGGTAATGGCATTACAGAACGTTACTGAATATATCTGAAGCTACAAATACAGTTTATTTTTATGTCTGGCCCTTTTGGGAAGGTAGACTGACTTGGTTTTTTACTGTATAGAAAAACCTGCTTTCACATGCGAGATTTGGATGGACGTTTCTCCTTTTTCTTTTACTGCTGTTGTCATAGGTTGCATATAGCTTAAAAAGCAAAAAAAAAAACCCCAAAAAACCAAAAAAACAGCTCTGGATCCTGCCATATGAACAAAAGAGCCTAAAGGATGTTCAGAGTGTCATATCATGATTTATTGTTCCCTGTCATTTATAATTTTAGTATTCTTACTGGCTCATCTATGAAGATATTACGTTAATGTCTTTTAAGAATATCGCTGCATAAGCTGTAAGTGTATGCACATAAATATTCCTTGACTTTTAATGCAAGGGTATGGAAAAGCTAAGATGCTGCTGAGATAAGACGTCAGTGCTGTACCTGGAAGAAACTTGTGCAGACCAGACTTGGCCCAGTTTCCAGTTTTATTGAAACCAGACGCCTTTGCAGCATTTATCTCCCCAAACTGCGGTGTTTCATCCAAGCCGTGACCCCTGGGAGATGCTGTCACCCATGGCACACCACTGGAGGGTGTCCCAGGGGCTGCTACCACTGCAGTGCAGAAATGATAGGCTTGGTGCAAAGGTCTCGCTTTTAGTGTAATTTGTAAGGGTGTTTAACACCATGGGCTGGATTAACTGTGGTCAGGATCTGAGCAGGGCCAGGCTCAAGGGGAGATTTCTGCAGAGGAGGCTGGGGCTGTAGTCACTCTGGATATTGGAGGATGTTCCTGCACAGATGTTTGGAGGCAGATTAGCAGTAAGCCCTTTGCAGTCCACTTAAGATAACTTGCAGGACCTACGACTGGAGCTACACACGGCTCAGGAGGCATCCCCGTGGGGCCAGAGCTTTCCTCCCACCACTGCAAAGTGTATCCCAGGGCAGGGGAAGGCAACGGCCTGACTTGGCTTCTCCCAGCTGCCATATGGTGCCTCAATGACCGTGTCCAGCTGCCACAATTTAAGGCTGTCCCTCAGCCTCAGACTGCTGGAGGCTACACTGGAACTGGGCAGGCAATCAGAGGAGGGGGTCCGACTGGCGCCCTCTGCCACAGCCACTCTGCCTAAGCCTCTGCATTTAGCTTGAGATGTGCACATTTGGATGCAACGGAGGTGTCCACTGCCCAGCAGTAATATTGAGGCACAAAAAAAACCTGTTCATTAGCTTTTTTTGCCGCTCCTAATCTGTTCCAATTTTGCATCATCACCTGTGTCTGGAAATAGATCCTTTCAGCTTACCACAGAAAGCTGTTCTTGCCGTGTCTTTGTTCGCCAATGGAAACTTTAACAAGACAGTTTTGTCACATGTGATTTCTCTCTCAAGGTTTTGGCCCTTCTGGTTTTTGTTGGTTTTGGGGGTTTTTCCACTTGTTAGTAATGGGACTACTCATAGGCAACTTTCACATGAGAAAGGCTTGCTGTGTGATGGCCTCATTTTGCATATTCAAGGAATGAGGTAGCTGGTATGTGAGTTGTATTGGTTGCCACGTCTGTAAGCACAGATTGAATGGATCCTGCATCTACACTAATACAAATATATCAAGGCAAAGGGGTAAAATTCCTTATCAGAGCTGTGGAATAATCACAGGAAAAATAGCATTTAGGGAGAAGAAGACTTGTGTAAAGGAAAAGCATGATGGCGTATGGCTTGAAAGCAATCTGCAACACAAGATCAGAGCGTAGGGCTGCAACATGGCTTCCTTTCAGCGGACATAGTCCAAATTTCTGGAAGGGAACATCGTTGAAACCAACACTGAAACTCTCTGGGTCTTTGCCCCACTGTGCCTTAAAAGCCACTTACTTGCCCTCTGCATAGTAGTATAGAGGACCAACACATACCTCTACTGCTGTCTTCAAACCCGAGACAGTCGCCTCAGTGGTATAGATCAGGTATCTAGGGTTTTGTACACTGCATTTCAGTAAAGGGAAGCATTTAAGGGGAAAACAGTAATATGATGCGTAACTTGAGACATGAAGGCCAGCAGGATGGATGTTTAGATGTGTTTATTTACATTTCAGATATTGTCTGCAATACAGGAGAGAAAATAGCCCACAAAACTTGGGGGAAGACTGAATATTTCAGTCACAAAGTCAGACACCTTATGCTTTCCGACGTTCAGACTCTATATTCATACATTCCTGTACCTCTAAAATACATCAAGTCTTCCCCAGCAAAAAACCCACATCTTTTAGCCTTTCCCTATCAAATAGTGTAAGACTAAGGTGAATTTCACTCCTGTTGGTCAAAATTTCCATTTCCAAAAGCGCTTCTTTATCTTCTTATTTGTTCTGCTTCCCCTGGCTCAGTTTCTCTGAGGGAGGAAAAAAAAATCCTTTTTATGGGTTACATTACTTATGCAGCAGGCATGAAACTGCAAACACCTGGTAGAGTTTCCCTTGTGTGAGCTGTAGCCTACCTCAGAGTACTCTGCAAACATCTGAAACTCATTCTGTACATCTCAAAGGCCCTCTCCATCACTGATTGAATATTTTTATGAGATTCATTATGGAACAGCTGTGATTGATACTGGTGATCACACAATAGAGGCTATTAGTGTTTGAGATGTGGTCACTGTCATCCAGAAGACTAATTATTAAATTAAGGTAAATACAACGTGTACCCCTATTCCACAACTATTGCGCCTGCTCTTGGCAGGGAACATCTGGATGAGCTGGTGCTTGCTGTAGGCACGAGGATGGCTGGAGTATTGGCTCACAAGGATGTTAATTTTGGCTAGTGAACTGAGAATCAAAATACCTGAAAAAATTGCTAAATTAATATCAGATTTCAAATAGCTAAATAAGAACTGAATGGACGAGTATTCTGTGACTGTGCTTCTGCCTTTCTGTGCATTTCCTGAGATATTTTCTGTTTGGTACCAAGGAAACCCCAATTTTTTCCCATGCCAAGTAGTCTGCAGTATCTGCGGCATCATCCCATACTTGGAAACTCCGTGCTGTTATCACTATGGAAAATAATGAGATTTTTTGGATGCAACATGTGTGTCTCTTTCATGGATGAAAATTCAGTACAAATTCAGATCTGCTATAAGTACTTGCAGAGGGGTCTGTGTGTGTTTGCACACACGTGTGTATGTAGCATTGTGTGTAGGGGTGTGCACGTGCACGCACGTGTGTTTGTACTTCAGAACCCATTTTAATTGAATGAGCCTGTCTTCATATTGGAGGGGGGGATCAGCAAGCAGCCTACTTCATAACTTAAAAATTATCCCTGGGACCTGGAGCACAGCCACTAGCAGTTGACTGGTGCTGGACGTAACAACAGAACCATATGAGGGGCACTCTTTGGCGGTAGCACCCTTTGAAGGAGCCCATCAAAACATCTATTGAAAAGAAGAGAAAACGAGAACTTTTTTTTTTCTTGCTGACTTCCACCTTCAGTAATTCTTGATTTTTAGTCTCAGTTCTTAGTAAATACTACGGTTTGCATAGGGTTTATATATTGACCAAGAAAATCTCAGCCTAGTCACGTGCTGTTTAAACTACTCCATTGATGACAAGCTGGCTGTATGTTAGGGATCTAAAAATCACCACTGTAACAAACTTTATTGCTACTGCCTGCATCATGCTTCACGGTATTGCCCATTTAAAAGAAACCTGTCCATGTTGTTTCATCTCAATGGAATTACGTTGGTTTATGTCTGGTGGATCATATGACTCGAAGTAGGACAAAGGACAGAAATGTCTTTTTAATTTTGTCTGCTTTGATCCTTTGTTGATAGTTTTCCTCCAATCATTTTTCTGCATAATCAAGTGGATATCATTAAAAATCAAAGTTGCAATCCCAGAAATTATTAAAAAGGGAAAGCAGCTACCTTTATTCATTTTTTTATAGGCAGATTCTATCCTTTTTTTTGTTTCCTACAGTTTTTGTTTAAAGTCAACGGCAATAAGATCTGTAGATGTAAAAACACCCAGGGTTTCTTTACTTTGTGTCCTGTTAAGAAATAATAAATCAAATAGAAACTTTCTAGGTTTATTGTTTCTACAAGCGTCCAAATTCTCCTTTCAGTTATACCTGTTCGATTGTATTGAATTCAGGGCTGCTCACTGGTAGAGACAAGAATTTAGCTCATATTTTATAAATGAATGAAGTATTTTACCAGGTTCTCCTTTTCTTCCTGTGTGAGTCAGTTATACAATACATGCAGAGACTTGCTCCAGCTGGGACTTTACACAGTAATCCACAGTACTCATATGCCAATCTCAAGTTTATACTAGAAAGAATCTTTAAACAGTTATAAGTTCAACAAAACAGAAATTCAGGATTTGGTGACAGAGAATTAATCTTTTTCCAGATGCAACAGAATCTGGTCATTGTGATGATCTCAGTTTATGCAGCTGAAAACTGCATTTCTTTAAAGTGCAATTACACTTACATTTTGCTAAATTAAGGATCCAGTACTTCATATCTCTCTTCTGCAAGTCACACTACTGGAGGTGACTACAAATCAGCATATGGGTTTTTTCTAATGTAGAGAAAGCCCAATTATGGCAAGGCTGAGTGGTTATTTGACATTTATATAAAGTATGCATATCCTATGGTATGGAAAATTGTCATTATTTTCAGCTGGGAAGTACCTGGCAGACTATTGAACAATGCCTGTGAGAACTTCTCTTGCACAATGCAACATTCAACTTTGTCTTTTACATTCCTTGCAAGCATGAGTGTTAGAAGACAAACTCAGAGAGAAAAAACCTTGGCCTGCTACTTTTCTGCGTTTTTTAAACACAACCAAAATGTCTTTCTGTGCATTCTACAGTGCTTTTAATTTGCAAAATCCTTCTGTTTAGTTGATGGCATCCATCAGCATTTGAATTTTGATGGTAAGAGCCCCGTTACTNGAAGACAAACTCAGAGAGAAAAAACCTTGGCCTGCTACTTTTCTGCGTTTTTTAAACACAACCAAAATGTCTTTCTGTGCATTCTACAGTGCTTTTAATTTGCAAAATCCTTCTGTTTAGTTGATGGCATCCATCAGCATTTGAATTTTGACGGTAAGAGCCCCGTTACTTTGGCAAGCGTACTCGTGCAAAGTTGTACCTGTTATGATCTTAATATCAAAAATAATTCTTCTTCGTCTTGTTATCTCCAAGGTTTTTCTAATATCCTACAATAATGTAGTTCCAAATGGAGCATGGATAGGGTATTTTCTGTAGCACTTTTCTGCTGGGACCTTGGAGGAGATGAGCAGCCACTGACAGAAGCCCAGCGGTATGTTGTCTCTTACCACATGTGTATAGGCAGCTATCGCCAGCTGGCCAAGCACAGCTGCCAGCATGCAATGCAGTCGTGCACCCCAATGGAAGTACTCGTGTTAGCACCTTCCATGGTTTGACATAAAAACTGAAGGACCTTGCTTTTCAGCGTGCTCAGCCTTGAAGAAAACAGTTGTCCCTGTACCCTGAAGCCGTAACGAAGGCAATGGGAGTTGAGCGTCCAAAACCAGATGTCCACTTCTGGAAGTCTCTGGTTTTGTTGAGTATTGTCCTTTGAGTCAAGTCCTGTTAGTATCACTGTGATTCCCGGTTGCAGTTGACTTTGGGAAAGTTGTGAGCGAGTTAGAGTTACAAGCTGTGTGGACAGAAGGGACATGAGAGAGGTAGCCCAAAGGCTGTCCCTGAAAAACACATCCTGATAGGTAGCAAGCAGGGCTGCAGCCCCTGGGTGCTTACAGCTACTCAGGTCCCATGCTGCCTTTCCCGCACTGCTGTGTCTTAGGACACCTCCACATCACCAGATAAGGAATGTGATATTGCCTCTACATTTTCCAACCATACTTCACCGGAAATCCAAGCTGTGCTTCATAAACCTCCAGATTTGAGTGTGCGTGTTTTTCTAACCTAATTACATTTCAGAGAGGATTTCTTAAACCACCTGAGATGAGATCATATCCACAGCAAATGGACAGGGTGAACTTGCTTTTTATCATAGCAACCAGATGCTTGAAAAGAGTTCTCTTTCAGTCATCCTTTCAAAAATCCTACATGATCTCATACATTTGTGTCCCTTCAACTTAGCTGCATGCTCTTTTAACATGTTTCATTCATTTTTATCTTTTAGTATATGATTCAAAGTGAAAAGCAGCACAGAGGAGCTGCAGATGACCTAGTGAGGCCTGATGGTATGCACTGCAGCGTGCCTCAGAGGCTCATGTTGAGTTTGAAGTGAGATTCGCACTCCTCGCAGCAGAGATGAAATTCAGTTACAGCAAAACCTCTTCATTCCAATGGGCCTAAGATAAGGATGCCCGGAGTTAAGCATGCGAATCAGCTTTATCCAAAGCTTGGACTTAAGAGAAGATGACTCAGGGAGAAAGGAAGGAGAGTGCATACCAGCACGTATGAAAATTTTGATCATATCAGTCCAGATTTTTCTCTGGCTTTCTGTGTTTTTCTGGTTCTAAGGCAGAGAGCTGTGCTGCTTCTGTATGTGTATTTACTACGTCCTACAGCACAAGAATGTGCTGGGTGCACCCCCCAACAGAGTAGCACATCCCCATACCACTGCGGAAAACTTGAAACCTAACAATAAGACCAGTACTAATGGCCTGTGTCCGCTCCATATTTAGAGGGATGATTATTGGTGGTATTTTTTTCTTGGTAGCAATCAATTGGCTTTTTTAAAAATCAGGAGGAGGTGAGGCTTACATAAATAGAGCTTTTTTCCTGTATTTATTTGTACACTGGTGTTCAGCCAAGAACTTTCTTAGATATAAATCCTCTCAGCTCTTCCTACTTGGTTTGCATTCTAAAAGCCATGACATAGTGTAGAAGAAGACAGAAAACATATGTAAATGGGTAAAAGCACAAATATGTGACAGTATGTGCAGTGCACGATGTTTAATACTGGAATTTAAGAGGTCAGTTTGCTTGCCTGTTGTTCTAGTCTTCTGCTGGTGTCACTGCTTTGTGATGCCTTACAATTCAAAGAAGCATCCATTATTTATTTTTATTCTCGAAGGTGACGTGGGGCCCCAGGCCTTATTTAACACATGTCGTCAGGCCCTGCAATGAGTACAGAATTGTTAATTTCATGGTAGGCTCACTTGTGAGCTGGTATGAGAGCAAGACTTAGGTGAATGTTTTACAAATGTTGAGACTGAGATTTGAAATACGAGATGTAGTGGTACTGTTATCTCCATTTTACAGATGAGCAAAGGAGGACTGGGATAAAAAACCGTAGTCAATCAAAGGCATCCACTAATTTGGGACAGTAAGCTTTAAAAGGACTTAGCAACTTTATACAAGTTTGAATATTTAATGCCTGGCTCTGCTTTGTTTTGTTTTCTTCTGAGGAAGGTCTGAACTCCACTAACGTGACGCCAGTACGGACTTTGTCACATACTGCTTAGGTGCTCACCGTGTCTACTTGAGCTGGAAGCACTTCTGGCATCTTTGTCTGGACTCTCCAGATAACTTAGAGAGAGGCAGGCTCTTCCAAGGAAGGATTCATGAGGTCTGTGTAAGGTGTCCCCCTTAGAAAGCGATGAAGGATGTACTACAAGTATGTACCTCTCTCCTTAGACTATGACAGGAGTAAGGACCAGTAGTTCAAAGCTTAGGCCACAGGTCAACAGAGAGTAACTCCTCTCAGGGCTCTAAAGTTAGCAATGCCAAAATGAACACTCCTGTTCTTTCTGGATAGTTTTTTGGATATCGCGTCAGATACAGGTAGCAGTGTTATATTACATACGGAGTTTGTTATAATAAATACCTATCAGTTGTTTATCACATATTTATTAGATACATGCATACATACACACACAGATTTTGCAGCCATCCACCCTTTTTTAACGTATTGGCATTGAAACATAAGGGCATTTCTGAGTAAATGAAGGGCAACTAATGCAGAGCAGAACTATGCTGCTCTTAAATTGAAATTTAGATGTTCTTCAAAAGGATTTTATAAGGAGCAGGTAGAGTTTCATGTTAACCATTTGGGAAAACATTGCAAAGATCTTTACTACTGGCTAGTTGCAGGAACTCACTGGATATAAACCTAGGAATGTCTGCACAGCAATAGGACGGCCACATTTAGGTATCGCTTTGTACAAATATTTTTAGTGCCTTTGCACTCATTACAAGTGGTGTTGCCTTTTGTATGTCTGACATGAAATTTATTTCTGCTCCTTCTTCCTTGATTTACTTTACAATAACAAAAATTTTACTCAAATAATTGCCTACATGGGTTGCAGACAACTAGTTGAGCAACTTAGCAGAAGATTATCTGATTTCTTGATTGACATACTCCTGGCAATTCTCTCCATGTCCAGAGGTCTAAGATGTTGTCTCTTTTTCCAGCAACACAAGCAGAGGAAGTGCTAATCAGTTATGTTCTGTCATGTCATTTACTTTCTGCAGTAGGTTGGATTGCATTCCTTGACCTTGTGAAATTTAAATCTCCTCAACTTGCAGGCAAAGGAATTGCAGCTATTGCTGCTTTACCCATGGCATCGTTGCTTGGCTTCTTATCCGCACCCCCCTTCTTTTTTCTAACTAACACATTGTCTTGCTGACCGGGCTGCACATGGTTTGTTTTATGCTGGTTGAGTGAATTCATTTAACTAATTGACAAATATGTTGTTCTGATTGCTACTTCTACATTCATAAGGAAGAAAGGAACAAACTGGACAGAGGAGGGGTGATGCTTCCCGTTACACTGCAAATGAGGTGGCACGTCTGAAGTGGCCAATCTTGGCAACGAACTTAGAGTGAGGGAGTGAGTGTTTGCTTCCCCCTCCTGCTCTTCTCTGCTCTCCCAGTCAGTCTGTGAACTGGGAGTGAAAGTGATAGCACCGGCATGCCTCTTGGTGACTGTAACTCAACAGCAGATAAGTAAAATTTAGAGAAATACACATGTAGGTGTATCCTCAGCAATTACCTTGCACCATCCTAATCCAAATGCTACCTTCAAGTCTATTATGCTTCGGTTTCTGACTCCTTTTCATTCCCAAATTATCTCCTTCAGGCTTAGATATAAGATTTATTTCAGCTCTGCTCTTTGTTAAATCTTTTAAAGACAATTAAGGAGATTCCAAGTGACTCCCAGGAAGTTATTTCGTAGCATCTTTTCAGAGGGGTTACTAAGGTGTTTACTATCTGCTTTGTTTGATTCAGAATAACTTGAGGGAATACAGTGAACCCTCTTCAGTCCATGTTGACCTGTCAAAATGTACCAAACACAATTTTTTTTTTTTTTAGAGCTAGTATACTAGTGTAAAGATTAATTTAGTGTTTTCTGGGACAGCTGAGAAGATGCAGGCAGTGTTTCTGAGGTTGCTTGCAGAATAATTCAAGTATTGGGGGTGTTTACTCAGATCTAAGGATTAGCTGTTTGTTTATGACAGGATGAATTGTTGGTACATACTTCCCAAACTCTTGGTTTTGCTTTAAATGTCCTTAATCAGAAATCCAGAAACTTTTGCTATTCATAGCAATGACCATTTCTTTAACCTCCAAAAAATTGCCCATCGCTTTGCTTTCTTGACATTCTGAGGCCACAAGCTCCACAATCAAGAGCTTCCCACAGAAAAGGTGTTTCTGTGTTAGTTGTCCTTCTGACACTTTTCCAGATCATTGCATGTTCCCTGTTTCACTGAATACTGTAAAAATGCTGAATGTAAATTCCCAGACTATCTACTCTCATGGTTTTTATTTAATCTAATTTTAAATCATAGCACCTCTTGTTAATCTCTTGTTGAGGTAAAGGAATAATCAGTTAAAGATACCTTTTTAAAGCATTTATCTGGAAACATTGTAACACTCCATAGGATCAAAGCACACTCAGGAAAACACTGAGTGCTTTGGACACCAAAATGAGTCTTTCTACCTGAAGTGTGTAACATCTCTAGTTCACTGTTATTTGTGATAAAAAAAATTGCCTCTTAGCAAAGAGCTTTATTAATTAGCATTGTCCAAACAGAGAAGACATAGCCCACATTCTTACATTATTTATCAATACATAAGGATTTTTAAATTATTAATTAATTTAATAATAATTATCTGCTGTATTGATCAAGCAAAGCAAAAACTTTGTTTCCCTTGGGCCCAAACAGAAGCAGAACTACTGAATATGCTTAATGCTGCTCCCTCCCATGATGCCTGCCCATTGTGTTCAATGGGACAAACCGTATGAGGAAAACCTATAGCACCGAGCACTCTTACGACTGATTTAATATCAGTTATAGGTAACAATGGGAAAACTGCTCATGCAAGGAGGGAAGATGTCAGCACTGAGATCTAGGACAGGAGAACACAATTCTGCTCTGAGGTGTCCAAAACTTCTTACAAACTTTATGCATGTTGAATGTGTGGCCAGCGGATCCTTTACAAAATCCATGGAATTAAAAAAAAAAAAAAGACTTTTAATGATTCCAGTGGGTTATGGAGCCAGCTCTGTATTATCAGAGCACTACTAGTAGTTAAAACAAACAGAAAGTGCTCATTTAGAAATCGTTTTCCTTTACAGAATTCTCAGGCTGTAGCCTTAAATGCAAATTTCATTAACATAGATGATAAAATAATACAATAAGATACCTTTTTTCTCCAGAATCCTCAGAGTAATACAAAGAACAGTGGGCAAAAGTGGTTTAAATATATTAACATTTTTTTTAACTCTGCAAGCCTTTGTTCTCAAGAAAGAAAACTGCTGTTTCACTTCCCTGAAGCCATTGGTAATATGATGCAAAAACATCAGAGAAAATCTAATCCTAGATAGGTGCAGTCCCCAAGGGAACATGCTCTTCTTTGTTTTATATTTCCATTGGAAATCTGGGAGATTTTGCATGCAAACATCTTATTTCATGGGGCTGCTTCTCAAATTGAGAGATTAAATCTAGCACAGTATAAAGGGCTTTTCAATAAAGTGGGTTGCACAGTCTTCTGTTTACAGAAAATTGATGCATCATCTGATATGTCTGAAATTGCTAACTTCTGTTTCAGTAAAGCTGAAAGAATTTCAACCAGCCCATTATCTAATCAAGAAAAATACTCCCTTAGCATCTTGTCTTAAGGTAGCTGGCTAGCAAGCAGTGTTTGGACTACTATATATCACGATTCATTACAGCTGCGAAATGGACTGATTTTCTTGGGAAAGTCATATTTACAGAACTATCCATCATCCACAAAGTGTTCACAAATGCCTCAAAAGCTGCAAAACAGCTATTAAATCCTAACTTCATTTTGGTTTTTCTCCCTCCTCCTCATTTCATACACGATCAAAATTTAAATATTTAAGATAAGCAATGATTATTGTTGAGTGTATGTTGACTGAGCTCACTGCAGTGGAGACACTCGCCATGAGCCACAGCTGATTTCTCAGTCCTCAGAGCTGTACGGGCCCGCCGTGCCCCCGATGCTTCCCGCTATTAACATACCTTCCACCAAGGCAGAAGCCAGCTGAGTTTGCTCAGTTCTCGGCACACCAATGTCACCGAATATGCCAGTTGCTTTCGAGCACAATTTCAAGCCAAATTTTGCCTCAGCACCTCCGAATCTCTGTGTTGGCTCATGTGACAGCACGACTGCATGGATCTACGGGGCCCCATGCCAGAGCCAGAGGGAGGAAAGAGGAGCTGGTGAGAAATCTGCTTGGTGGTGAGACTCTGCGAGCATGGACCCAGCAGTGCAGGGCCAGCACTTCTCTCCTGCTCCTTGGTGATGCGCAGTCAGNCGACTGCATGGATCTACGGGGCCCCATGCCAGAGCCAGAGGGAGGAAAGAGGAGCTGGTGAGAAATCTGCTTGGTGGTGAGACTCTGCGAGCATGGACCCAGCAGTGCAGGGCCAGCACTTCTCTCCTGCTCCTTGGTGATGCACAGTCAGACATGCAGAGAGCAGGAGGCTACCAACAGCTGTGCTTGGCAAATGGGGCAGGGCATGAGCGATCGGAGAGGCCCATGCCATGTAATGCGTGGATGTGCTTCACCAGGTCTGCTCGCCTTGGGCAATCCCTTGTTTTCCCCCAGCTGCTTTCAGGCAAGTGATGCTATTTAAAACAAATGCCACAGAAACTTTTAAACCCAGAATAAGGAAATGAAAGCTGTCTTGAGCATGGCTGAGAAGCAGGGCAGGTAGCAATGAGTACAGGACCAGGGTCATGGCCTAATATCTTTACAGCTATCGGGACAGCAAACACCGACAGCTGCATTTCATCTCCTACCAAGTAAGAAAGATATGAAAGCTTTAATTAACAATGCCAACCTTTTCTGCTTTCCGTGAGTAGATCTCAAAGGGCTTCACTAACGAGTTAAGAAAAAATGTTCCCATTCACCCCCTCCCAGCACTGCTTCTTCCTTCCTCGCCATTCTTCCTCTCCGTGGTTTTGTGGAGAAGAGCAGGTCTTCTACGCTTGCAGGGTGGGACTCCCGTATGCCTGGAAGGGGCTCCAGCATCCACTAAGGCAAGTGAAACAGAGGATATTTTTCTGGATTCAGCTTTAAGAAATGAAAAGCTGATCCTTGTTCCCAGGAGGCACAGTGAGAAATGTGTCCGAACCGGAATCCGCTTCCACATATGAACATGAGGAGGAACTT
>VZSC01018432.1:762321-804623 GCA_013398225.1 Steatornis caripensis | reverse complement strand
CTTCTACCATTTTCATCTCAAGGTTACCTATATAAGAAAAAGTACATTCCTTGGCACAGGAGCCAATTAATACATGGATTTAGAATTTAGATTTTAGGTATTTATTTTAATGAGCAAACCAAACAGAATCCCACATTCCTGTGATTTTGAACAATTGTTATTTTGCGTCTTACAGCAATACTTCCAGGTACCAAACTTGCACTCAGGCCTTAATGTACCAGGCACAGCGCAAATACACAAAAGGAAATAAGCTCTTCCCTGATGAGTTTCTGAGCTAAATAGATTTATTGAGGTAAAGGGAGCATACAATTATACATCATGTGCAAGACAGGGCCAGGTCACCTAGCTGACGGCACCACGTGCTGTCTCACACTGCTTCATCTCTCGGGAGGATGCTTGCTTTCAACTAACAAGCTGTTACTTCTGCTAACTGTACCATATGAAAACTATTTAATTCAACAGAAATAGGCTAGTCAAATATCTGCAATAAAAACAATTAGAGCTAACGACAGCAATGAGAGCGTGCTGTCCCGGATGCAGCAGGGCTGGGGCGGGAGCACCCTGTGTCCTGCCCTTTCTGCATGAGTCCCTCGGAGGAGCAGATGTGCAAGCAGCAGTGGGAGTCACCACGCTGGAAACCCCCCAGTGCAGAACAAAGCTCTTCTGTCAGCCTCACGGCAGCGCGCAGACAGACTGACTGTACCAGCGGCATGGGGAGGCACTGAAGTGCTGGCCAGGACAGCAGGATTATGATATCCAGGATATCTGATATCTGCTCTGTGATTCAGAGGCACTGGAAATCCACTCCAGGCCCTTCCTGGACCTTCCTCTTCTCTCTGTCCCCTTGCATTTTCCACCTAAAAAGTTTTTTTTCATGGCTGCTGCAGAAGGTAGGGAAAAAATCTGAAGATACAGGTAGCTTGATGGGTTTCAGGTATCAATTCAGGCAAATGCCAACACAACTGGGAAACCAGCTTCAAACTCAAATCCCATTTGAATAGGGAGGAAAAGCCTGTGCTCTGAAAGTCACCCCTGCCAACTATTCCATTGGGGCTGAGGGTGGTGAAGGACTCCAGGCTGCTCTTGCCAGCACCAGTGTCAGCCCCTTTCCCATCCCACTGGTGGCTACTGATGGTTCATTCACTGAAGAAGGGCAAGAACAAAAGTGTTTTTTCAGTGCGACACCACCAGTACACTTTTGAAAAGTTTCACCAGCGAGAGGATTTGGGGGTAAATAAATGAATACAGGAAGCTCTTGGGTAGGTTATCTATTTGTATTAAGTGGGGTGAGAAGGACCTAGGAACTGATTACTGCCCAGGATCCTTGTCCCAGTCGACTCCACGGCGAGCATCATCCAAGCCCTGGAACCAGTGCCATGGACTACCCAGCAAGACCAAACCTCGAACCAGGTTATGCAGTCACTTGGGCTCAGTTTTATTCAATTGGAAATCTTTGCTGCGGCAGAACTGAACCAGAGGCTTAACCCGTCGTCATTAGGCATCACAGCAAACCTCCACAGGGTGAGAAGATAAAATCCCAGACCTGTCCCCCACTGGCAGGTCCCTGTTTCAGTGACTGTTAACTTGCTGCATTTATTTATTTTTTTCTTTGTTGCTGAAAGTGTCGGAGATGTAAGAAAGAGTTTTGGCCACCTCCACCTCACGCACTGTGGGATTTGATCCTTGAAAGAGACGAAGACGATCCACGAGGAGGTGCTTCAGAGGCCATTGCTGCCACGAGGGGGAGGCTCCTCATCGACTGGGAGGTAGTGCTGGGAGACCTCATGGCCTGGAAATGGAGGATAAGATAGGAATGGGAGCCTGCAGCTGGGGAGCAGAGGGTAGAGATTACTTTTTTATTATTTTATTTTAAACATATGTATTAATCATGGCTCAAAGCAGGGATGGCAATGGGGAACTGCAGCTGGAATGGGTAAGGCAGGAGGAGGAGATGATTTTTATTTCAGACATAAATTATGTATTAATTGTGGCTTGAAGGAGGGGTCAGTGTGGGAATCTGTAGCGCAGGGAGGACAAAAAGGAAAGATGATTTCAATTGAAAGTATATTTATTAAACTGTAACTCAAAACAGGGACTGGTTGGGAATCTGCATCTGGAAATGATAGGGCAAAGGGAAATATTGCTTTGGTGGGGCATATTATTTTAAACACATGAATAAGTCCTTAGCTCAAAGTAGGCACGAGGGTGGGAATCTGCAATTTGGGGATGTCAAGTAACACTTGTGCGATAGAGGATCTTTATGTCTTTTCAGGTGCATTCAGAGCTGGTGAAGGTTTCAGGTGCATTCAAAGGTGGTGAAGGTTGCTGAGCTGGCTTTCCTAGAGCCAAACCCCCATCTGTTCCTAGAGCTGTGTAATTCAGGATTCCCCAGCAGCCCTTCACCACCCTCCTAGCTCTCGACAGCCTGCTCTGCGTAACAGACGTGGATGTGCCTATGTGACTGCTGCAACAGAGCTCATAATCGGTGAGCAAGGCAGCTGGCTCTAAATGCAGTTTGCAGCTCCACTCAGCGTGGTGAGTTTTGCTCGGAGACACATGCAGCCATCATTAAACCACAGTTCAGCGCAATCTTCATGCGGGGCAGCAGCAGCAGCATGGGCTGTTGTGGCCTGTCCGCCCATCCCCTGGCTTGCAGGCAGTGGGTCATTGCCCACTGCCTTGGTAGGTTACCATCACTCATGTTGGTGGTAAGTGATCTCCAGGCCATGGACTTTCTCTGCAGGTGCTGCCGGTGTGCAGGCAGTCATATGGGGCCAGCTGGGAGTGGGGCTATGTGCTGTTTGTGGCCGCTCTTGTCTGGGCAACAGGAACAATCATTCCCCAGGAATTAGCCTAAAGGAGCTAGCTGGTGTGTTCTGGAAAGCCATTTTTTTGGAGAAGGCAGATCTTGGTTTCAAACGGTGCATGACGGTGGTTAGAAAGAGAATGCTGATCCCATGGAAACATCATGAAAGTGCGAGCGCCGATTCATATTCACAAATCCTAGAGACAACAGGCCTTTCCTGAGCTCTGGTCTGAAGTCTTGCATTTGGCCAGTATGTTTTCTATTACAGACCCGAGCAGGTTGATGTATATGAAAGCCACTAAACACCATGGATTTTTTTCAGTGTGTCATCACAAAACCACCTGTGCCAAATAACTTTTCACTAACAGACTGTGAAGACTGTTAGAGTACTCAGTGAGCTTCATAACATATTTTTTTATATATTTAGCTTTAGTGTTTACTTCTTTGCTCCAAAGAGTAAAAAATACAGAAATACTTGATTCCAGGCTTTGCTTCGCATGCTCTTCACGAGGCATCCCAGTGCCCGTTTCTATCCTGGATCTACAAGACATGCCACTGTAGCTGTGCTGCTGCTTCCTTTTGAAATTCCCACAAGTGCAAACCCGCTTTATGCATACTGCGTCAGTGTGGGCCTATTTGTGTACGCATGTATATTGTATAATCGAGTTTTTGATCCATGAAAGTGCATGGCTTCCCAGTGTCTGGTGCACTCAGGAAAAGTTATTCCTGAAAGAGATTTAAAATGCCTGAACCATCACAATATAAAACTTCCCAGTAGGCTCCAGAGCTTTTTTGGTTACTTTGTCCGGTTCATGCGTGGCATGATGCTAAATAGTAAAGGAGACGGGAGTCCTCGCCACTTTGGGAATGATCAGTGCTGTGCTTATCAGTTGCACCTAACTTTACATTACACGTAATTGACCCACACTGACTGATGAACTGCAAATGAGAAATTGCTCAGAAGGTTTAGTGTTAGCCTGGTTTTGCTGTTGACCAGTTCTTATCCTTGACGTACGCAAGTTTTGAGGTAAATTTTAAATTTACCTTCATGCCAGTTGTGGACACTCTGAAGAGAGACCTTGAAAGGTCTATTTTTCTTGGAGTAAGATACATAGCAGATCTTTGCTGCTTTTCTTGGGCTAAGCAGAGTTGATATCCGTCTTGCTCCCTGTCCTCTAGATCTCAGATCTTCTCATGTCCCAGTGCTTGGGCTCATTCTTTGCCTGAGTTAGTCTGTGGGCTCAACGTGAGATGAACTAGCCACGGTTTTTGGGCAAGGTACTGTGCCAAACTGACAGCCTAGACCTAGATCCAGTGTCAGTCCCCTTCAAAAGTTCATCCTGCCTTTCTCTGCCTCACTGAGCAGGGGGACCCAGTCAACCTCATGAACTCAGGACATGGGAAAAGGCCTCGCTGTATCTCACAGTATCAGAGTCCCTATTTCAAGCCTCAAAACCTTTCCCAAATTGCCATGAACCCAAAACAATTTAAGCCAAAATTTCTGAAACTATGCTATGTCTTAAGAATTCGTAGGAATTTCCAAAAATTATAACCAACCTGGCTTTCTCTTATCCTGTTCCTTCCTTGTTCTTCTTAAAAAAATGAGGAAGATTTTTTTCTTATTTTAGGTTTCAACTACAAGCTTGGTTTTTTTGCCTCTTTGCAAACTGAAACAAACAGGGAAAAAAAAAAACTTTTTTAGTTTAGTTGAGAATGTGTCAGCTGCGAAAACTTAAGAAAGCTAAGCAAGTATTTATTGAATTTCAGACCTTAGTAACATCTACTTTCTATTGCAAACTCTCTGATACTATTGTTTTTACTCATTCTACCATCAGACAAATTTCCTACCTGTATGTTGTTCACTTTTTGTTTCACGGACCCAGCACTTGCCAGCACTAGATACTGGGAAGCCATGGAGTTTTATGGATCAAAAGCTGAATTATATGATATAGATGTGTACAGAAAAATGGCAATCATCAGATGGTAGGCCACAAAATAATTTTAAATTCCCACCTTCTCCAAATAACACGACTGTTCTCAGATGTTCGAGCATGGAAGTCAGCATGCAAACAACGTAAGAGAAAATAAATGAAAAAACATTCAGGCTATAACCTAATTTTTTCATGGTTGCAAACAATAAACTGTCACAGTTGATTGTAGAAGTATTTCAAAAGTTGAGAAGTTCATGAATGGTTTTAGAAAGCTTAAAAGCTTTTTCTATTAAAAATAGTCAAGAAACAGTTCCCTGTATTATTGCTTAATAAAAAAGCGCAGTCGAGCACTTCTGACTGAGGCGTATTCAGGGTTTACTGTTTGAGTATTGTTTGGAGATGTCCCAGGGGTGGCTCCTTTTTCATTCATGTCTGCTGTGTAGCTCTGAGTCAGGATGCTTCTGCTCTGAAAGTTTTATAACTGATGATATTTAAGAGAGAAACTTAAAGGAGATGTATTTTCACTTGTGAGTCCATGGTATCAGGTGTTTAGAAGACAGTTCAAACAGCTGGAGTTGGCTCAAATCAGTGAATGTCCATATGGGATGAATAAGTAAGTCGACTGCTGCCGAAATAGATACCAGCCACTATGGGTGGGTTGGAAATGTTGTTCACATCCTCTGAAAATTTCTGAGATTTTGAAAAAATATCTCAAATCAAACTGGGGCAAAAAGTCTCAAATATTGTATTTGATCACTCAAAACGTTCAAATCCACAAGTGTTTGCCCTGAAAAGAACAGTTTTATTTAACACTGTCAAAATAAAATATTTTGATACCTTCAAAAGTTTTTTCCAAAGTTTGTCAAAATTAAAAATGTTCAGAACTGATCTTTTTCCATGAAACATTGATTTATGTGTTAATGAATGTGCGTTTGCTAACAAAAAGTTTTGTAAATTCCTACTAGCCCATACTTTCTTAAGTTCACGTTTTGAGGATGCTCAGGATGCTAATGTAAAGACAGCTCATCCAGATTTAAGTTTTTTTCTTGGCCCTCTCATAGACTTTCTCAGAAAAAGCAAGGGTTTACAGTGAATACTACGTCTTTCTTTTGAATTTTATGTATACGTTCAGTTCTTTCCCCAGTTCTTTTCAAATAGAACTTCAAGCTAAGAGGTTTTTTCTCTTTTGTAAGACAGCAAACATTGTGCAAATATACAACTTCTTACTGTGCTAACCCCTTCATTTCGAGCAACAATGAACTTTTAACTCCTGGAAGCTGAATCAGGGCACATCATAGCTCGTATTTACACCTTCTCCTATCTTCCCTTGGTTCCCTTTATCATCCTTTTTCAGTTCAGTCAAGTTGTGTTACGAATTTCCTTGTTACCCAGGTTCCCAGGCTTTGAAGTCTTACTGTTCTCCAGTTCTTGGTTCTGCAGTACTCATCCTCAAACCTTTGCTGATCATCCTCTCTGTGTGATACTTCCCTGGGGCTTCAGGCTGCCTATTGATAGCTTCTCTTTCAGATCCTCTTGTCAGCTTCTGCTGTATTTCTCTCAAGCTTGAATTCACTCATGTCTAAGTTGCTCCAACTTCAAGATTTTATAGATGTAAGGAACTAGAACCTAATCTTTTTAGACTAGGGTAGTCATGTAAAACGTAATACTCAAAGCGTAAGGAAAGCAAATCATGGCAAAAATTACATTTCCCCCCACCCCCAAGCAGAGACATTATAGCTTTGCAGCATTGTCTGGCTAAGGAGCATACATGAGAACTAGGCTTCCAAATAATAGTAAGACTCAGACCAGCAAATGACATTAGACATGGGAAATAATGGGGAGGATGAAGCATACACTTTTAAGTTGTTAGCAATGCAAACCTTTCTTTCATGGTAATGCTAACAGGCAAATAACCCTGGAGAGAGCACACTGTGAGTGTAATGCAAAGCTCATGTAGGACTAATGCACTAAAATATTAGCTTCCTATCCCCAGAATTGCACAAGGCAAGCACTGTGCTTATCACCGCTGTATCTCATAGAAGTTTGCCAGATTGTCAGCACAAACAGCAGCACAGGAAAAGCTAGGTGTACACAAGAAACTCTTGGTGTACATCCAAACAAAAGAAGGAATCCAGAGCGAAGAAGCATGAATGTTAATAATCTCGCCAGAGATCCTTTCTTCAAGGCTAATAGTTCAGTAACCTCCTTTGATGTACGACTTGAATATATCACAGCATCTGTATGCCTCCAGCACCTCCCCTAATGCATGACTGCAGCCAGAATTAATTAGTAAGCAGGAGCGGGAAGGAGCAAATGACCCTGTATGATGCAGATCAGTTTGTTCTTACTGGTAATGCAGCGCTACCAATAATTTAAGCAGAATTTTAATAAAGAACACACAGTGCCTCGTTCCCAGTAGCCAAGAGTCTGTGGTAGACTTCATGCCCTATAGCCTTTAATTATTCATCTCTATGAGCAACAAAAACCAGAGATGCCTAAGGTACTGGACAAATCCCTTGACCTGCTCAGACAAGAGATAAATGTCCGTTGAATTCATTCTTCTATTTAACAGTCAGTTTCATTACTCCAAATCTAATTAATTTTGTTTGCACTGAGGGATAAGACTATCCAGCAAATGATCACATCAGCAATGCAGGGAATTCAGCTGGGTTTAATCTGAACAGTTTCAAGGGAGAAGTTTGATTTCTCTTGCACTGCTAGAATTAGTGAAAGCTGAAGTGTAGCAACCTTTGCCCACCCTCAGCTGCAAGCTCTGTAACCGTGAGCTGGAGTCTGAAATCAAGCCAAGTTCTTAGTGCCTGTTGCATTTTCTGCCAGTGAATGGGACGTAACCAGCAGTTTGTTTAACTATATGAGAGAGAAAAAAGTCCTCTTCATGGACTTCAGTTAATTTTCCTACTCTGGGGGTATCAGAAACATACCCAACATAGAGAGAAGATGCTTGGAAGGGAAAGGCAATCTTTCTGTGCACACAGTCTTGCCATTAAGATCCTTTTCAACAGCCTCAGTGGTCTTTTATGGTGACATCAAGTATTCTCTTCACCATACTTCCTTTTCCATTAAAAACTTTTGTTGTTTTCCCCATGCTGCCCCATTGTCCCTGTTGAGAAAAAGTATGAAACTTCTCTTTCTTCACTTCTTTAAGGCTTAGGTTTGTGCTGACCCTGGCCAAACATAGCCAGCTGGCCATAGAAAGACCAGTGGCAACTCTCCCCCTTTTTTCTACTTTTCTGCACATGTTCCCCTTGATTGTAACCTTAATTAAAACCAAAGAGCATTTTAACTCTATGAGGCATGTAGCTAGCATAACCCATACCTATTTGTCACAGTATATTGCTATCCACTGTTCCCCTATATTTGTCTGAAAAGGATTCCCTATTTTGACGTTATGATAAATACAAAGAAGCCCCAGTCCAGCTGCAGCCTTTGAATAATATTATAAATTACAACAACAATTATCCTTAACGATTATATAAAGAATCAGTTTTGTGCCTAAGAAAAAATTCCAAATTTTATATTCTGCCTATTTAATCCTTATGCGATCAGCAAGATTGCTGTGGACCACATTTATATTTATAGAAGTGGAATCACCACCATGTAGAGATGAACAAAAGAACAATAAAATAACCTTAAAAGCAGGTTTCTCAGTCTAAATCAGACTAAGGAAAAACCATTTGAGGTCAAAACTATCACTGAGCAATAAAACTAATTCCCCAGGCTAAACTCAGTGACTTAATTCAGTGGGGTTATACTGGGGTGAGTTTGGCCCATTTTTTTTTAATTGTTTCTAAATACGTGTCTGCCTAGTTAACTATCCTGATAAAAATAAAGGACTCTTACGAACTCCTCAGGCAGCAGCAATATCCAAGGTACTGCTAAAATGTGTCTACTGGTGAAACCTCGTCTCTCTGACTCTACGAACACAAAAAACTGTAAGCAAAAAACTATGTGAAGACAAGACACTGGCCAGAGGGTAGTGTTGCAATCACGTGGCTGATCCTAAAATTGCCATGGAGTGGCCACAGTGCACAGCCAGGTTAGCTCTCCCACCAGCAGAATTGCTCTCCCGCCTTACTTGGCCCAGCACCCTTCGCAGCTGGAGTCATAAACTGGTCTTTTGTAGGATAAGAGGTTTAAAAGGCATTGTCTCTGGAGCTCAGATTACCATTACCAAACTTCATTTCCTTCTTCCACTTAATTCTTTTATATTGTTAAGTTCTGTGGTGTGGGAGCTACTATCATGACGATGTAGGAAAATCCATTGCTTAAGCAAAACTGGCTACAGCTGAAAATTGTCCTTTAATTCTAATGAACTATTCAATGATCAATCTCAATATTGCGCCTGCCCCACTGCTAGCTAGCTGGATGTAAAGTGGGAAAATGCTTATAAGGGAATCCCAGTAACACCTTTAGTGGAAGGCCCCACATGGATTAATTTTCTCAAAATTTGTTCATGGGGTACAGTGAAAGAGTCTTGGAGCTGTAAGCAACAAGGCTTAGGAAGGTGCCAGCCCCAGGCAGAACCTGTACACAATCGTGCCCAAGATCTCTGGGTTGTGATTTGGTTTCTCCTATGTTGGAGATCTCTTGACCATGCTTGAGCCAAGGCGTGGCTGACATTTCCACTTAATATTTTGTTGCATTTTGCCCTGGAATCCTCTCCAGGTCTGTCTGAACACAAAGCAGGCTCCCTTCTTTGCTTTCTACAAATCACAGGAGAAAAAACAAGGTGGTGTTTTCATTTGGGATTGCAGTGAAAAGGATGCAGTAGGGTACATCTGTCCTTGTCAATGGCAAACAGAATTTGACAACCTCAGATAGCCCTTATTTGAATTTACGTTGAGCAAAGCAAGAGAAAATGCCTTACTGCATGCATGCCTGGACACATGGAGCAGAAACAGGAAGGGTTGTTTTGTTCCAACCAAATGTAATTCCTGATCCCACAGATCTCTGGAATGCTCTTCTGATGGTGCAAGCTCTCACATGGTTTGAAGTCCTGTAGGCCCAAGTAAGAAGGGGCATTTTTTTCCCAGTTTGCAAAGCTTCATACTGGTAAAAAGGAGATAGGTAGATGTGGTAACAGTTTTAGACTTTTAAGAACACTAAAGGGATTTAAGATGTGGGGCTTTTTAATGGCATTCTTTACAGTGTTTTATAAAAGAATAATGTATTTCTAAAGCAAACAGTCCAAAAGCCTGTCTATTGTTTTTTGCATGACAAACTCCAGTGACATAGAAACACTTCCTTGATGTCGGTTTTGTTCCCTAAATGCTTGAAAGCATCTGCAAGACAAAGTTGGCTGAATCTCAACTCAAATGAAAATGAGAAAGTGCCTGTGGGTCCAGGGAAGCTGCACTGAACATCACCGAAGAGGTTTAAGAGACAGGTCTGTGATATACATATTGGTACTGCCACTGCCCTGAAAATGCCAGCCTTCTCTCAAATAACCGTGGCAACAGACATTCACACCTTCATCACCTTTATGCTGGATTATTAGGACTTCAAGGTAGGGTGCTACTGCAACGGTGAACCATGGATAGCCATTTCTCTTTGGAATCAGAGCAGTGAATTCAACAAATTTTTTCCTCTAATATCAGTCCAGGTGATCAGCAAGTCAAGATTAACTAATGAAATCTCTGTAGCAATTTGGCCATGCAGGCTCTGAGCAGTGGTGCCGTCCCTCAAAGCAGTTGTGACTGTTGCTGGCTGGGATCAGCACCCTCCACTTTCTGCTCAGGTTTCCACTTGAATTCAGTGCTGGTCTGAGACATGGTGCTTCGAAACAAGGATGCTGAGTCTACCCAGCCAGTCTACTGTGCGGACACCAGTCAGCTGGTCCATATGCAAGAAAATTGCTCTGAGATGGCGTGCGGGGCTGCAGGCACAGCAAACCAGACTTGCGTCAGAAACAGACTAGGCCAGTTCTTGCCTTGCCTGCATGAGTCCTAGCTTACCATGTGGCTAACGCAAGGCTGTGCTGCATGAACACGGGGCTGTACTGCGTGTGTATACACTCAAATGCCTGAGACGAATCGTCTTAGTCAGGCTGCAGGGCCATCTCTGTTGGCAAACCCTATTTTAGTGAGTCACTACTGAAAGCATCCTTTGAAGATACTTTTGTCCAAGACTATTACTTAAATTCACTCTTGATCACCTTAACTTTCTTCTTCTCACATGCTCTTCCACTTCTGTTCTGTTTCTATTGTTGGTGGGGGTATTGAGTCTTTCCATGATGGCTGTTTTGGCCCCATTTGAGTTTTGTAAGTATCTCGTGGTTAGAGCTACAGAAGCCAGCGAATGCTATTATGTGATCATAATACACAGGGTTACCACTACCTAACTGAATGCTTTTTAAAGTATTGGGATAAAGTTTGGGAGCCAAAAGCGATGTATTTACTATCGGCTTCTCTTCCTTTTGTCAGTAGTATGGAACACATGTGAAGACTGAACAGGGGAAAGTGTAGTAGCATCAATACCTATTCCAGATGTTCTGCTAAAAGGTGCTATTTATGAGTGGATGTTATTGGGAACAGTCCTGACCTAATACCTAAAGGATTACACTACCTCTACGTTACACACAAACACTCACATATATGCATACATATGCATACATGCCACCAGCAATGTGAGAATTCTGCAAGTCTGGAGGGGAAAAAGTGAAAAACACTGGATCAGTGAAAATGGAATTGTAAAAATGTCTCTCCTCAAGTTTAAAGCAGAAACATAAAGGCTTAGGTTCCCTAGCTAAGTGCCTCAAATTTCCAAAAGAACACTTGACATGTCTTAGTTCTTAACAAAATTAGTGTAGAGAACTTCAGTTCTGTTCAATCTACAGATTAGAAAAGCTGAAAGTTTATCTGAAATTTTCTGTCCAATCTGCAAAACCACGTTGGATATTGCAAAACATCTGAGGTTGCTTCTAGGACTTGAAAGAGAATTATCTTTAGAACAGACATTGTGCTGGTCCTTGGACACCCCCAATTCTAATGTCAAGTGAAACAAAGACCAAAAGTGGAGGGAAAAAATGGAAGTGCAGATAAACATTTTGAAACCCTGAATTATATTAACTCAGCTTTTAGGTGAGTTCAGAAGTGACTGGAATATGCAGAATTCAAATGTAATCAAAACTGTGTCATCCATTTTGAATAGATAGGGAGCAAATGAAAAAATTTTATTTATTAAAGTGTATAGGTGAGAAAGTTAAAGAAAACCGCGACAAAACAGGCAGCGGCAGGTGGCCTCTTCACTTACATGTTCCACGCTTCCGTCTCCTTATTAGATATATGGGAACAAAAGTGTGCCTGATGCTTTACAGCCCTGTAGGAAGATGCTGTCTCTACCCTAAATTTCTTTTTAGAGTCCTGAGGGTAATGGGACTCCATATGTGTCTGGACTGCCTGCACAGCAGTCATTAACGATTGTGTTTTTTCCTGAACAGCTTGTACATATCATAGGACAATCTTCGAATTACCCTGGAATGAAAGAGTGAAACAACGTTGGGAGATGCACAGTCTCAAACTGAATAGCACAGGATTTGGAGATTAGATGGAGAAACTGAGGGATGTGTTTCAGATAAATCCTCATGTATTAAAGAGCGTGTTTGTTTTAATGGCAACTTGAATACTGCATCACCTTCTCTAATAGGGAAGCAATTAAACCTTCAGATATGTCAATTAGCTACTGATGGGCTTATTTCCTGTTTGTTAGTGTACCATTAGAGAGTCATATGGCTCTGGAAAGTTTCAAGACTGCTGTCTGGGGCTTTTTGCACTTCAGGGACATTTTTTGCAGACATTAAAACTCTGCTTGATTCCTGATCATTAAATATCAGCCAAAGTCCAAGAGCAGAGGAGAACTTCAGGCTTGAAACCAGCAAAACTGCAGAAAGTGAGCTGCTACCTCATTATGATCATAGAGTCAATAAAGTCACCTGATGGCAGATTTAGAGGAACTCATTAGGAGATGGAATTTGGTTGTGCAGACAAGCTGCTGTGATTCTGGAACCAGGCCCTTTCATTAAGGTCTTCAAATAGGATACAAGGCAGAAGGAGGGGGAGCCTGCAGGGCATTGCAGCTTAAACGTGCAGCAATAAGGATTCTGTAGGCATACAGCACTTAGAGTTGCAAGGCAAAGGAGGCAAGCTCTTAGGTGAAATTTAAAAGAAAATAAATGAAAAGGGAATTTAAGATACCTATATTTCCTTAAAAGTGATATTTTGTAATTCTGACTTGGAGTGCAAGCTATGACACCCAATGAGAATACAGTGCAACAGACCTTTTATTACCTAATCTCTATGTAAATTTACTTATTTCTCCTTCTTAGAACTTAACTTTCTTTTAAGCATAATTGAATTAATCTAAGTCAAAACAAAACCAAAGTTTTTTCATGTGGCCAATCCATTTTTCCTTTGTTTCTCCAGTCTGATCACTGCTAGATGCAAGCATGTTGCACCCTGCTTCTGATCACTGAGCTCCACTCCTGCAGCACTTGGCCTTATCTCAGAAAGGTGAAAAGATGAAGATCCTACAAATGACAGGTCTAAGGTACACAAGTCATAGAGGTGTCCTGTAAAACCAGCCCAGAGCAGAAGAAACACTGTCTGTAAGCAGTGTGCACCCTACTGAGCTGGTGAGCTGTGCATGCAGAAGTAGAAATAGGTGCTACGATTTTGGGTGGGAGAGAAAACCACCACTAACAGTTCTCCTTTGAGATTCACCGACGTAGCGAAAGTCTAGCTATAATGAAAGAGAACAAAGCTTCTGAATTCTTGCGCTGTGGACACTGCAATTTTGGTTACAGCGAACTTAGAAAGAAAGTGAATGGAGGGGAGTGGCTTAATTATAAGAGGGCTTGCTGTGGTTACTTTAAAATCTTGGATACAGTGTAGGCTACATTTTCTCCCAGCCATCTCTTTAAAATTAAGGAAGGCCAGGAGTGTTCCAGACGGCCCCCGAGAAAGCACGCAGTCAGCGCAGTGTGTACTTGAGTTGCTATTTTTTTTGCTATCCTATATCTGCCTTCAAAAAATTTAGCATAAAACTTTGCTCAAGAGCATTGTGATGCAAAGAAACACAAAACAATTTAGCTTTGCTTGAAAACAGCAGGTAAACAACAATCTATTATTGTACCACCAACTAGTTTGAAGTAATTATCAAATCCTAGCCCTGTTTGAAAAAAAATAAATGAGAAACCTGGAGAAAGAATGTATGCATCTTTTTGCGTGCTGGAAGTTCAACCCAACGTAAACTGTCTCATGCTCTGTTTGCTGTAACTGACCTGGCTCTGCGAGCGTTTCCAAAACCATGTTTCTAGAAAATACAGTCTGTGTTTAGCTTATAGCCATGAATATGTAAAGGTCTTTACTCGTGTGTTATTTGTCTGCCATGCTCCTGTTCCTGTGCCTGGCTGTCCAAACCAGAACAGGCAGTCTAGTCTTCCTTTTGCACCGAGCGAAGCCAACAGGAAGTTTCTTGCATACAAAATGTTAAATGTTCGTACAAAATGTTAAAAGAAATCACTCTGCGCTGCTTGCTCGTTTGCTTTTTGGAGGTAGCCTCATGAACGAGTCTGCTGCTTTTCTTTATGCTGACTTTTTCCTTCATTTTTGTTACCACAGCACCTTGCAGTCCAAATTGTGGTCTAGAACCACTGTGCACTAAGTGCTGCAGAAACATAAACCAGCCAGCCAGCCTCTGTCCCAAAGGGGTTATGATAATATAATCGAAATATAAGACCAGTGACCACAGATGGATAAGAATAAGGGAATAACGAGATCATACTAGGGGGTGCTTTCCGTGCGCCTGTAAGCTAACCATTTTCAAGATTTTGGCAAAGGAGAATTTTAATAAGGGATTCAAAGGAGGATAACAGTTGGTTTTATGAATGCACATGCAGGCTCTTCTCAAGCCTGAGGGGCAGCAAGGGACAGAGCACAAAAGATGCTTGTTGGAAAATTTAACAAATTGATCAATTGAAGCTGGCATCTGGGGCCGACTGATGCTGGGCATTTATATTTTGATAGTGAATAAAAAGTGACAAGTTGGGAGTAAGCCATGAAGGGCTTTGAAAGTTAAGAGAGTCACAATAAGCTTGATGTCCCAGCGGAAAAAGGAATCATTGAAAGGGTTGAAAGATAATGGGTATAGTCAGAACAACAGGCCAGGAAAATGATTTATATAGCTGGGGCCCGAAATGAGCAGGGCAAGAGTGCTTTTGTGAAGGCCGGAGAAAAGGGCATTGCGCTAATCGAGATGAGCGGCAGGACAAGAACTTCAGCAGTAAGTAGAGACAATAAAGACTATTGTTTAGAGATAGTGTGTGGAAGCACAATGCGGACTGAATCAGAACACGGATGGGAGACTCAGCCAGAAGGCAAGATCTCATGTTTCTACATGTGAACATCTACGGCTGGAAGCGGTGTTGCTCACCACGATCAAAGATGAAGATAAGTGAAAGGACCTAAGAACATCAAGGGCTTTCCGTCACCCAAAGTGTGATATCCCGAGACTGGCCAGGACTCCCATCTGGATAGGAGGAGACATGTCTGGACTAAATTGATATGGAACAGAGCTCTGAATGGGAACCGTACGTGATTTGTTTTCGTGGGTGTATGAGATTGTCCACAGACAAGGTATAGAAAAGGAAGGGAAGGGAATCTTGTGAGATGCCTACAGAAAGCAGGAGAACGGAAGATATTTTGAGGAAAAGGGGAAGGGGAATATTGGGAATTGAGAAAGGAAAGGTGGTCAAGAGGAGTCTGTTTGATAGCATTAGTGATAGTGACAGGCCCAGGAAGGTGAGTCTGGGGTAGGAGCACTGAGATTTAGCTAGGGAGCTGCTGTTATGGTTTCTGCAAGGTGAAAGGGGAAGAGAACACATTGGGGAATGTAAGGTAAAGCCTGAAGGGAGGAATTCAGGGAGTTATTGTAAAGAGCATCTTCAGTCTGCTTCGAGAGAAAAGAGAGATGGGATGGAAATTATAGATGTAAGTAAGTGAGGTGAAAGGTGGCAGATTTTAGACAGAAGAAACAAGGCATGTTTGTAGTGTGAGGAGAGAAAAGAACCAAATGAGAATGAAAGGTGAGGGAAGAGCAGATAAGAGGAAACACTGAGACTGGAAGAAAGGGTAGGATGAGGTCACTGTGACAAGCGAAAGGTCAGCTAGAAAGAATGTTAAACAAAATATCTGATTTTTAAATATATCTTACAGGCTATTTGTGGGAAATGCAGTTGGGAATTAGATATCCACAAGAATTTGCCCTGAAGATCTGCTTTGAAGACCTAAGCACACGCAGTCAAGAAACAGAAACACAGACAAATAAGACACGCTAATTGAAGCAGCTCAGTTTTCAGTGCAGGTTTCCAAAGCAGGACATTTGTAAGGAAAAATGCAACATCCTTTAATAGAGGAAGACTATAGAAAACAAACAAAAAAAAGAAGTTCTGAAGGCTGATGGGTTTCTGGTTTGGCACTGACCTGTTTTAAAAGTAGAAGACCATTGGCGCATACAGGACCAGAAATGAGCGGGTTCATTTTTCATCAGAATAGTACTTACGGCCACACTGTGTTCATGGCGATATTCCTCACTAATACATGTCTTCATGGTTTGGATTTTAAAATCTCAAGCACATCGTGGTCTCATCCTTGCTTCAAGTGACACCCCACTGAATTGCTTCTACAACTTGCTTCAGCAGAAAATTCCTGAAAATCCATCAGACAAAGCGAATGTTTTAAAAACAGAATATTTTCCAGAGGACTACCCATTTCAAAAACCTTCTGACAAAGTGTTAATGACATCCTGATGAAATCTTGCCTGTTTTCCAAACATCTTGCCTGAGTGCCTGCTCAAACAGCCAGGTCTCCAGGACCCCTTGCTCTGTGAGATCAATTCTTTGCTGAAAGGGAGGCAGGAGACTTGGGGTTTAACCTTCCAAGTTTCATCTACGTTTGAAAGCGACGATTTAAAATATCTTCAAATAGTTTTCTTTTCCCTCTTTGGGAGACTTCTGATGTTTATTCGAAAGTGAGATTAATTATTTTTCCCCAGCACTTCCGAACATGCTGTGGAACAGAAATACCAGCTTTTGAACAGTATAAATGCTAAACACCAAAGTGAAAAATCAACACATGCCTTTCAGTCATTAAGAAACACTATGAAATGAGACAAGTCTTTCTTGCACATTGTCAAATGTGTGCGTTTTGGGGAAAATTTCAGCAAATTAATGAATGTGTTGAATTCACATTAAAACTTCCATTGAATAGTGCCTGTATTGCGATACTTAACAAATGTTGACTGTGTTATATGGAGCAGAAGAAAATTAGCTGCAGTTTGAGGTGAGGGGAATGTATAATTTGGTATTGGCAGTGCTTGTCAGGGAATGGCACAGACATCCGACCTTGATTTTGTAGCTGAATTTGTGGATGAATCAATTGATCGGGACAAGTAGCCCTATTAAAATTGCAACTTAACATTTTATCTTTGCAGATCATATTTTGGTACATGGTCTTATAAACAGGTGATATTTTAAAGAGAATGCTTTCTGTCTAAACTGCATGAGCTAGGGTATAGAAAGATGTGGAAAAAAGGCTTACTGACAAGACAATAAACTACACTGAAATAGGTGAATTAGCAGAATTTCAGGAGCAGAGATTGAAATCAATCCTGTAAACACCGATGGGTCAGGTAGCTGTGTTGGAACTCTAACGCAGCGCAACAGCTTCATGTGGCAATCACTGTTAGTAAGTTGATCTGTATTTCAAGGGACAAAAGCATGCTGTAAGAATAAGCTGTTGGGAGAACATCCTACTGTTACTGTAAAGGCATCCTACACTATATAAAATCATAGTATTGTATGATTGCTTATGAGTTAAGTGCATACAGGACAAAAAGGTTGAGAGATCACAATAATTTCCAGTTTAGAAACTGGAGAGGAGCAAACAGGCGGCTATCATTGTACAAATTTATATGAATTTTATTGATTTTAAGGTAAGCTGATCCTAAAGTAAACTAATTTCAAAGTAGCCTGGAAAGGCTATTTTAGTTTTTGAAATGAATTCTGAAGAAAGGAGGTCACTGGAAGGGCAACATCATGGAGATGGAAACAGCTTGAGAACCACCGAGAGCATGCAGCCTCTCTTCCCAGCACCCCCATTTGCTGCATGGAAATCACAGCGTACTACCTATTATCCATCTGCAACCAACTTTGAATGAGTCGGCACCTAACGTAATAGGACCTTGCCCCAAATACTCACTTCTGCTTGCTTCATGATAGTCTCTGCCATGGCTGAACGTCTTTTTTAAGTTGCCTCGTAAAGTCAGTGAGTATATTTGTGAAGGGATATATTCCTTAATGTTGAAACGAATAGGAAAGGGAATTGGGAAATGCTTCTAGTTGTGAGATGATTAGAATACTGTGATGTTTAGCATGGCGTGTGTGTATAATTGTGACATTGCTCAGCTTTTATTAAAGCGTGTGATAATTATTTTGTATTTAAATAAAGTAGCAGAACTGCGCAAATATGGCATTTACTGCAGGTTGACACCACTGTGCAACAAAGGCCTTTTTCTTTTCTTGTACAACGTCAAAACTTCCAAAGCCTTAGTAAAGACAATTTTCTTAACATACTTTGCTTCCTTTCACAAAATTCACAGCATTTGATTCTTCAGGAAAGGTAAAGACAGACCGTTTTCCTCAGATACACACGCCGGGATAATGTTTGCTTATCTGTGTCTTTTCAGGTTGGTTTTTTCTGTACATTTGACATAATTAATTAACTCATTTTATCTCTCCAAATAGGATTGCAGTTTGTAAATGGATTCAGAAAGTTGGAAAAAAAGCCAAAAAAAGATGAGGAAGTGAAGTGGGGAAAAAAAATCAAGATAGAAATACAGACATGGAGTGGGAAAAAAAAAGGATCCTTATTCTGGACTCAAAATCCCATCAACTGATATGCTTTTCATGGGAAAAATGGTAGGAATAATATACCTACATATAACGTGTAGAGGGAAAGCAAATCATACATAAGTTAAATGAAAATGAAATTTACTGGGCAAAATTGTGTACTAGATTGTGCTATCTAACTGTTCCCAGGGATCTCAAAGAAATGTTGCCTCTTTAGTATGAGTTAAACTTATTTTTTATTTGTAAGAAGTTGCTGGTAACCATTAAAACTGGTGGATGCTTCAAACAGTGTATGGGCAAAGATAAAATGGAATTTTTATATTTTGTAGTTGTCGCAAGCTATAACGTAACTTGTAGCAAAGGCCAAGTGCCATTCTGTTGCAAAGTGATGCAGACTCTGCAGAGAACTTGGTGAAATTCCATGACACCTGCAATAACGCCTGAATAGCATAGTCATAACTATTTATTACTTTTTATGTGCACATTTTTGGCTTTACCACAAAAGCCTTCATAATGTCAACAGTGTTAAGCTGCTTTCTGCATGGAATTAAATGTGAACTATTTAGTATGGATAATTCTGACACTATGGAAAGAAAGATACCTTGATAAGAAAAGATATTTGTCTCCCACAGTTTATGCAGACCTATAGATTCCTTGGGGACAGAAAGAAACCCAGAACTAAAATCTCCTTTGATATCAGTATAAGCATCTCTTCTGTTTGTTAATCCTCACCTTTTACTTCTAAGACTGACTGTGACAAATGTGGTTCTACCTTCAACAGAAAGAGCATTATTTTACTCTAACTATATAAAATCTTCTAGTGATTTTTAACATGTGGCTAGCAGAGTTCATCAGAAGTCAGTGTGGGACCTTATTTAATATTTTTCTTAATGAATGCCATAATTAGATTTGTATTAACAAAGTTTTCTAGACCTTCCAAATTGGAAGGCGTTGCCGATATGCGGGAGGATCGGAATACCCTACAGAAAGAATTGCATGAGTGATTTTGAGAAGTGAGGTGGTAGTAATGGGACGATAGTTTGCAGTAGAAAATGTTCATTTGGGGTCAAGTAACTAGTATTTCTGTTCTAGGCCAGGAGTTCTTGACTTTCGGACAACTGTGGAAAAAGGCTGATGGATACATGGCTGCAGCAGTAATATGCTGTCCCAATTGCACTGGTGAGGCACTTCCAGTAGAGACAGGGAACTTGTAATAGTGTTGTGTAATGTATGAGTAAGAGCCAGCTAGAATTACTGTGTGTGTAGTTGTGTCCTTGCATATTAGGAAACATTAACTGAATCTAGAACAGGTACAAAAAAGAACTGGTAGGATGATCTGGGAGTGGCAAGTTTGATGTTTGAGATGAAAGCAAGATGGTTTGCCAAAGCAAAGTCTGGGAGGAGAAGTATCTAATTCTATGGAAACAGGGAGGATAAAGAGCAGGTAGGGAAAGCAGTATTTCAGCATTATTCAGGTCAGTGTTGATAGAAAAACAAAGGAATACTGCTGGCCATGAATATATCTGTATTTAAAACTAGAAGCTTTTGAACCATCAGAGTGGTAAAGATCAAGAATAGCTCTCCTGTGAGAGTTTGTGAGAGCAAGTAACTGAGCTAGTTTTACAGTAAATTCAGGGTAGGTATTGAGAAGTTTGGGAAGAGGCTGTAGGGAAAATATTCTGTTGGTTTTGTTTTGACTTTAATTAGAATGTTTTTAACATATAGCTGGTTGGTTGAGACAATAAGGATTTGGATTTACATCACCAGATCTCGGTTAGTCTACGTTTCTCTGTAAAATGATACAAATTTTACATTTATGTAATTTGTCAACACATCTGTGGGGTGTTCAGTCCTCATCATAAAAGACCTGGTCCTGGAAACCTAAGTTAGAATAATGGAAGAGAAGAATGCTAGGAAAAAAACACAAACACTTTGGGAAGTTTTTTTGTGCTAGATTTAAGAATTAGTTTACCATTCCAGACAATTTAGTAGGATAAAATTTGGCCATCCAAGCACAAATACGTAACTGGGCACTTACATTTGTTTTTCCTTCTTTATGATCTTACACAGAAGACAATCTGAGTATCTCCCAAGGGTTGCAACAGCAGAACACCAAGCACTAAACTTAGGTGGCAGCATTTTTTTTTTCCTAAAGTATCACCGGCAGGCCAGCTCATCAGATTATCCTAAAGAGCATGAGGCATCCTTTCCAAGGTGCTTCTCCATATCGTTCCTCAGTGCATCCATTTTGGACTGCCACAGGCCTCTTCCACTAGTGTAATGCATGATGAAAGCCAATATAGCAGTATCTGTAAATTATAGTCTCTGGTGAGGAAATTGTAACAATGTGAGAAAAGTTGTTCAATTCCCTCTTTTACTCCCCCCTCCAATCGTCACTGAAATATGCTTAAAATTTTTAAAGCTGTTGCTGTTATGATAATGTTTTATGAAACCTCTTTTCTTTTTTTTTCTCTAAACCTAAATTTTGGGCCTATTAACAGTGTCCCTTTTGACATTCATGGGATTTATGGGCATGCATGGAGGGAAAATACATCCCTTTGCTGGATTTGAGTCAGGAGAATCCCAGAGGCATATACTGTACTTCTGAATTTCCTTCCGCTTTTCATGACTGTAATTCTTGTGTCCTCTTTTGCATACATAATTGATTAATCTGTATTTTTAAAGGTTTAATACGTTTCCTCTTTTTAATCTGGAGGCACATGATGATTTCATTTTCATTATACTCCCAAGGTCTCTCACTTCTGTTTTCGATTTCCCTACCCTACCATCTGTGGGAACAAATTAGAGAGAAAATAACACTTTTGGATTATTGGGATAAGGAGAGAATAATACAAGCAGCAAAGGAAAAAGGAGAATTACATGAAAATTCAAAGATATAGTAATGGATTCCATGAAACAGGAGCAGGGAAATTTAAATTACACTTCATTGGGCCAGCACCTCTCTTGAACGGCAAGGGAAGACAACATAGATTTCCATCGGTGCCTTATTGCCACAATTCCTGCTGAGTCCAGGATCCTGCAAAGTTGCCACTGATGTAAGTCAATCAAGAAATTCCTCAGATTCCCTAACCCTACCTCCCTACCCTTTTAAGGCTTAAGAAAAGATCCATTAAGAGACTTCAGGGCTCTTCAGGTGCCTGAGCATTGCTGGGCCTGTGCTAATCTGCACAGTGTCCTTAGCATCCTCCGCTCTCACCCCTAGGACAGGCGTTGCAGGGAACCCTGACAACTTTGCCCTGGATCATGACCCACAAAGCCTTTCTCAGCAGGCTGCCTGACTTGCATGTTGCATGGCTGAGCACCAAAACCCCAAATCTCTTTATGGAATATGCTTCTGGCAACTTCCAGTACCCTCAGTATGCAGAAAAGCCTATCTTTGTGCTGTGACATGGTTGCAGTGTCTTCCGATGAATCCTCAGCCTGTGGGCTTCTGCTCTCACAAATCACTGTGAAATGAGACTGAGTCTAGCCTGTTCAACAGATGATGACCTAGTATTCTTCTAGCTTTCAGCCCCCACTATTCAGACCAAGGAAAATAAATGGGACGAAGAGTGAAGGAGGAGAGATGGGGCAGTTTCATCTCCTCTCCATGAGTGTACTGTGAGTCAGATGATTGCTAAGAATCAACTTTATCACTAGCCAAGATGCATTTTTACTTATAACTCAATAACTAAAAATGTAGATTTGCAGTAACGTAGAAGTGACAGAAATTTAAAATCACAAAAATGCATTTAGCAGGACTATGAGTAGTCTTAATAATTAAAACATCTAACAATAATAGTGTTATGTCATCACAATGTTTCAACTGAATTATATGGCTGGCTATACGGACTCCATAACCGATTCAAGGACTAGCCTTCCTTGAACAGTCCTTCAGCCTCCATCTTTCCTCACCCCTTAAACACGAGTGCAACAGCCGCCCCGAACAGCTGCCCTGAGAAGCTTCTCTAGCCAAAGGTGTAGTGACCTCCTCCTTCCTCTCTTCCTGTTTACCTGCCCTCGGTCTCCATGACTGGGGTACTGAACATTTGGAAATTAGCTCATTTCCTTCCCTCACTGCTTAAGTTTGCTTGATTATTTTTTCTATTGTGTTTGCACCGTCCTTCTACCTTCTGAAAACATGCTGGTACAGCTTTATGTGGGACATCGTGGGAAATTTTGAATACATGATCTTCTTACCAGAACTGTGATTATCCTCACCCCACAAATGTCCTATAAAAGGTAGATGAAATACAGGAATGATGATGGTGGAAAGGGGAGCTTTGAACATCTGTTCCCAGTGGGAATTTGGGGGGCCAGGGGAGGGGAGGAGGGTGACTGTGCGCTTGCCTAATTTATTAAGGTCCTGGTAGCGTCCTTTTTTTTGCACTATCGAGTTGTAAACCTCTCTTATGGTTGATACTCTTGTGTCTGATGAGCAGTTTGCAGGATTGAAATGGCAAAGGGGTTTGTTGGAATGGACTTGCCTCGGCGCAGGAGGAGTGAATCTTGCTTCCTGCCCCAAGGATGAATTAAAAGTTTTCCATTTCTATCACTGAATGATGTGTCTTGACAGGGCTGAGAGCAGGAAGAGCCCTTATTTTCCTGGCTCATGGAGGAAAGCCTTTTGTTTTGCTTTGTTCCTCTCCCTGTCCCTGTCCAACTCTTATTCCTTCACCACCATGGCCCAGCCTCACTAGGAGAAAAGAGTGATCCACCTTTCACTGTTTCATAGTCTGAGCAAAATTACTGTGTGTGAGGAGTGGTCATCCTCCCCTCCCGTCCCCAGTATCTTCAGCCAATGACTTTTAAATACCAGTGCATCAGTAGTCCTTGGCAGATGAGCAGAGCGGGACATGGTGTGATCAGGGAGACCAAGGTGTCACACCAGTCTAAACACCTGTAGCGTGTCTGGTTTTATCTTATCTCCTTATCAAGGTGTGTGAAAGGAATTAGTCAGTAATTTGTATTGTCAACAATGCTGTCTGGCCTGTTAGCCAAACTGCTGAGCTTGAGGAGAGAGATGAGCTTTGAAGCTCAACTAATGAAGGCAGTGGTGTTTTTCTAACATGGACTTACTTTAACTGTTCAGCTGCAAATACACATGCAGGCTCCAGGGCAGTTTAAAATAGTTCCAGGAACAGCTTCTTCATCACATTTCTCAAGCAGATTATCAAGTTACAGATATTACATCATCAACAAAAAGTCTCTTTGGCTGACCAGTCTGTAAAACCCAGTCCTTTAGGTTTCGCTACGTAGGCATTTCTGAGTGTTGTGCCACACTCTGCTGGTTCGTGTTCTCAGAGACACTGTAATTCTCCATTGCACAACTGCGGGGGTTGAATTCTGGAAAAGCTCTTTTCAGTATTTTTCCCAAGTCTACCTAAGTAAGCCTCCTTCAGTGCTGACGTCCATCTGACTTCTGTGGTCTGCTGAAGGATGGCTTTTTTTGGTGTTTTTTTTTGCTGGATGTGTTCCATTTCCCTTATCTAAATGTAAAAGGAATATGATTCCTGCTTTATAAGACAAATTATTACCTAGTCATTTCAGAGCTGAAAGCAGGACGTTGTTTCTCCATCATCTTTTAGCTGACTTAAGTTGTCTTCACCAAAAGCAGATGTCATTCCTGATGACTAAGAAAATGATTTTTTGAAGGACGTGCTATAACCTCCGTTCATGAGAACAGGCAACAGATCCTGCATTTCCTACATGCCCCTCCTCAGCAGCACCAGTGGGAGGTTTGAGCATGAATCATGGCCTGCATTTTAAGCCATTTACAGCTTCTGGTTGAAATATGTCCACTGGAGAAATGCAGCATGAAACGGGCTACACACTGGTTTTGTTCTGCATGTCAATCCCACAAGCCAGTATCAGTGGGGTCCCCTGCACGCAGATGGCATATGACCCAAAGCCTTAAAGAAGAACAGATTTCCTGTGTTTTGGGCTCCAGTAGGAACTGTATAAGCTTGTACTTCAAAACTGACTGGTTTTGAACATGGCAAGTAGAATTACTGTTTCTCACTGGTTTCAGGGTAACATTATCTCACTCCTATTGAGAAAGAGAGGATGATTTTTGGGTGTCATAAAACAGTGTTGCTGCTCTTGTAAACTATTAAAGTGAATAGGGGCTTTAAAGCTGGTAGGTGTTAGTCCTGGGCTCTTTCAGACCGCCGAGTCCTCAGCTTGCACTGCGTGAGCTGGATGGTTCTTCCTATGCTCATCTTCATGTGAAGTCACTGTCCATCCTCACACAGACTGAAAAGGAGCAGTCCTTTTCCTGCTGCACCTGCAGAGCAGGGGGGCGAGGAGGGATGAGAAAGGAGTGTCAGCTTTACCGCCCGGTTGCTGGCCACAGTAGGTCACCTCGCGTAGATGCTATCTGTCTCAACCGGTTGCTGAGCAGATTGGCAGCGTGTTATTGCCCACCTAGAACAAAGGAGGCCCTGAGGAACGAAACTTCCTAGGAAGGTGGCGTAACATTATTTTCCTTTCAAGACGTAAGGCAGCCCTAAACAATTTATACTCCAGTCACATCCGTTCTCTATTGCAAGAATTCTCGATTTTGCACCCCTAAAATGTTCATCAGATATTTTTTAGAAAAATATTTTATTTGCTGTTTTTGACAAAAGGGGGCTGGCTATGAGGGGGGAAAAAACAGTCTTTGTATTTTTTACAAAAAAGTTTTTTAAAATTACTGTGGGAAATAAAATATTTTAGCAAGCAGCTCAGCTCCAGAGTGACTCCAGTAGGCTCCATTCTCCTTTTATTGATGCAACTCAGCTGATTTAAAGCGGGCTGCTTTCCTCTGGTGGGGAAGTCACACCAGATCCTTCAACTTTGTAAAAAGCGTTCTTCCGCATCTCACTATTTCCATTGAAAAGTTATCCTAATTGAATCAGTTTACCTTTCGAAACATTAATTAAATTCAAAAGATCTGGTGTTGCCAACAAAACACAAAAATGCTTTTCTGATGCACAGCGGAAATCAATTATCCAGTATCTGTGCGTATAACTGAAAGAATATTGTTGTAGTTTCATTTTGTTTTCTTGGGGGGAAGAAAGACTAATTGTTTTTTAAATTAAATGTTAAGTAGCATAGTTTACCAAGAAGTATAACCACAGACTGGTTTGATGTGTGTTGCACAGCTGAAATTAGAAACACACACACACAAAAACAAAAAAAGTAGAAACCACAGAGCCATTAAGCTGAGACAGTAAAGAAGCAGTGAAATTGGCCTGGCTTTTCTTTTTCCACTTAAAGATACTATTCACTTGAATAAACAGTATAGTCTTTGCAAATAAATAAACTTACGTTTTTTAACAACAACAAAACAAAAAAAAGAAACAGAAGAAGGAAATAGGAAAAACCTAAACCAAACAAAAGAGTGAGAACATAGGAATCATTACGTATGTGATTTCAAACAAAAATGCTGTTAATTAAGGGCAACGCCCAGCGGCAGGAATCTGGGAAAGAGGTTGAAACAAGAAACAAATATCATGTCCTTCAAGTTTAATTAATTTCTTTGGACAATCTCCAAACATGTAGGGGGGAAAAAAAAAGGAACACAAAACAGCCAAAGGAAGAAAAATATTAAAAGCAAGAGGTCCTGAAATTTGAAATTGTAGCATTTACAGAAATACAAAAGCCAGTATGTTTTCCTCCCAAAAAGCTGTAACTAGAACCTGAGAGGTTATGAAAATGAAGTTTAAACTCTCATGTGTCTAAACAAACATGCTCTTTCGAAGTGTTTGCAGCAGCTGGATGCCACGGCAGCATCTTCAGGCGGCAAAAAGTTGCTTGTGGCAGAGCGCTCACAAAAGTGGTTCCTGCTTGTAGAGAATACATGCTTCTTGCATGCATTTTAACTGCCCGGGACATCACTGTCTGCAGTCCTGACCATACCCCCAGCAAAGCTTTTGCCGTTGGTTCAGCAATGCCCCAAAGTCAGTTTGTAGCTGGAAATGGGACCAGTGCAACCAGAGAGGGAGAGGAGTTGCAGCATGAAGAGCCCCTGGCACAGCAAATCCCTGCCAGGTCTTACTGGAAAAAGAAACAGGCAAAAGAAATGATTCAAAGTGAAAGAATATGTATTCCTTTCCCACTGCATTTGCTTTTTTTTTTTTTAATATCGAAGTCTTCCTGTTCTTCATGTATTAGCGAGCTGCTTCATCCCAAATTCATCCTGCTGCTATTACTAACTCATGAAAGTGTGCCAGTCATGCACTAATGTATTTCTGACCTCCCATTTTTTTCGCTTTAACATTTCCTGAGTTTTCCAGCCAGATATCTGACTCCCTTCCACTCCTATGCCTTCTCTCCTCCTTCCACCCCTAATACTTTCCATCACTGCCTAAAGAATCCCTCCCATCGCCAGTCACTTCCCTATCTCTGCGCCTGGAGCTGAATTTCCTTGCCTGGCCCCAGCAGCCCTGCTATTCCCCACAAGGTTTTAAGAGCTTTTCCCACTGTAAGTGGCGGGGCAAAGTCTGCCAGGGCAGTAAGTAGCCAGAGGGCGGAAAATAAATGGATTCAGAAGCTCCAGGTATATCAGCGGTGCTGCTGATTGCAGGAGGAAGGAAAGAGATAGGCAGTGTGAACAGATGCAGTGAACTTGTTTATGGTGAGCACTCATGGGACTGACAAAGATCAGTTGCTTAATGGAAGTGGGTTTCCTATAAACACTGAACAGATTCCTACTGAGTGTCCTGTGTGGATGTTTTGAGCAGGATTGCACTATGCCTATTAAAATATCCATAAATAAGCAAAAATCTTTTCAAAAGACATCTTTTAAAGGTGTAAAAAGAGTGCTTGGACCATTTATGTCATTGTATTCTGTCTGATTGTGTACAGCGCATCCCTTGGGTAGGTTAACTGCATAAATGTTGGCTGAATCTGCAAATAGCTGAGGATGCTAAAAGAGTGGCCACGTTGGTCATCAGCCCTCCAAGGTGCTCCTTGTCTCCTGTGAGACCTGAGGATACTCGGCTTCGAGGACCACTTGACCAAAAATATAAAGTGCTTGGTAAAGAAGAAGCAGGAATGCAAATAAAATTCCCTTGCTTTGAAAAAATAATAGGTTGATAAGTTGCTCTGAAGAATGTTAACCAGATTTTTTTAGAAGTGTTTATTTGTATGTATTATTGTGCAGTCTAAGAGGGAAATTAAACATCTGGATAATGACGTGTTTACAGCTTAAAGAACATCCTAACAGTCATATTCCTTCCTCTGTAGAAATAATCGCACACTTTTAAAGAAGATACTTGTTTATCTGTGTTGTTTATTGATCTACTGTCTGGCTAATACACCACTTGAAAAGATTCTGAGCTAAACGTACCACTAATGTAAGCAGATGCGATGACATTGAAACCGGTTGCGAGTCTGGCCCTCTGAGTTTGCTCATGAAAAACATTAACTTGACAATGACTGGTCAAAAATATCTATTTGTTTTAGTTCAAGTCTGTCTCACTGAAACCAGATCTCCACAGAGATAATTTGAATGACTTCAGCAGAATTGCTCTGAAAGTGCTCTAGAGTGATGAAAACCAAGCATACTTGTTTTTAAAGAAACCCTTCCCAACGCGAAGACTTTAGAGAATTAAAAAATGTTTGTTCTCCCTTTTTTATGTCACTCACATCGGAAAGCAAAATGAGAGCAGCCTATTTATAGTGAGATTCTCCTGGTTTGTATGCAGTAACACAATTACAGCAAGGAAAAGTTCTGAGAACTATAAAGAAGAGTTTAGGCTTTTTCAGCCAGATGAGAAAGGAAATCTAGAAACGTATTCACAAAGAGATTAAGGCTGACGTTCTCAAAGCCAGCCTGGGTATTTAGATATTCAACTTGCACTAAAATTAACAAGTTTTGTTTGTCTAAATACTCCATCTCTGAAAATTTTAACTTTTTAAGCACTTCTTTCCCTCTGTCCTAAATTTGGACTCTGGCCTAGCCACAAATATATCCGGAGTGTCCCTAGTATTAGATTAGAAATACTGCATGTCTGCATGTGTGCAAACGTGAGTCTGGATACTGTTGTGTGTTTGAAACAGATGGAACATTTCTGTATGATAAGAAAAACCTTAGCAAATGATGTGAGAAGGTGAGTGTCAGTCAGGTGGTTTACTCTACCTGCGTTTCAAAGGCAATCCATTTGAAATATGATGAAAGGTGGACCATGTCCAGCCTGACACTGTTTGAAAAGCTTTTCCCTACCCTCATCTTTAAATAGCACGAGGGAGATGACACTTTCAAAGCAATCCTTGTCTCAGAGGTCAGTATTGTGGGGAAGGATAACGTTGTTTCAGAGAAATGCATATTTATTTTATTTTTCTGGGCAGCCCATTGGTTGTCATCAGGGTTGCTTTGGTAGAAATATTTTTATTCCTTTTAGTTAAGAGAAACAAATTGCGAAATCTCCGGCTTGTTGAAAGGTGAGGCAAAGTAAGATCGGCATTGAAATAGACTAAATGGTATAAGCTTCAGCTTCATGAGTATTGTGTTTACCCGAGTGGTACTCTGGTCTCAGTTGTACACCAAAGAAATAACTCCAAAGTAACAAAGACTGAGATTTTGTTGTATGAATCCTATAATTCTACGTCCTTTATCAGGAAAACATTACTGTTTAAAATATTTTATCCAGGATGATGAAAATCACTATGGGTCTGTTGTACAAGCCAGAACGTGTTCAGGCACCTTTGACGTTCTGCAAAAAAAGACAAAAAAAGGAAGAAAAATAAGAGGGGCAGCATTATTCCCTATAGCAAGGAGGGGTTTCTCAGCACATGGAATGGAGTCTGAGTAGAAGCGGCTTCACAACTGACCTGGGAATAAGTGCAAGGGAGCCTGCTGAAGGCAGAGCAGTCCACACACGTGCCCTTCAGCTCACCGAGAGCTTCTCTGTGGGCAGGACCTTGAGGTCCTTTATCTATCCGACCCGAAACACAGGAGGTTTTCTCCTTCGCTTTTGGAGCTGCCAGATCCGCTTTAGGGAGTGAGTTGTTTTACATGTAGATTGGGCAGGTAGTGAGGACGCGTGGGTTGTTGTGTGTCTTTGGTTTTGCAGATAAAAAGCGGCTCTGTGTTTTTGTCTTTACCTATTTGGTTAGAAGGGTTCATTGGCTCCCTTGGCACACAAGGTTGGGGCATGGAGGAGGGCCAGCTGGCTACAGCGCCATCCAGATAAGAGCACACTGCTGTTAATAATGCAGGGAAAACAATCAGGAGTTATGGTAGGGATAATATCCGCCCATTTGGGAGGGTGTGTACCTGCCACTTCTTACTCATGTTCCCAGTTCTGGTTAGCTTTCCATTTCTTGATGGATAACTGGAATGCAAGAGTAATTGAGAAGGACATTTTTCCTCACATTTATCTCTGGTTACCTTTTCTCCAAAATAGACCTCATTTCTGTGATTCATGCCTTTATCACCTGCAGACTCACTGCTGCCTCATTCTTCCCCACCAAGGCCCCATCTCATGCGTATTTGGAAGCCAGCTCAAAATGCTTGTGGCTGGGCTGCCTTGCTCTGAGCGCGCAATGCTGGCATTGGCTTTGATTTGTAAAGCCCCACAATGTCCTGAGGCTGGCCTACCTGCAAGAACAGATCTTATCCTCTGCCAAGCAGCTGCTCAGCATCAGGAGCAGCATTTCTGCTGACACTCCCTCCCCGCAGGAGAGGGAGCCTCCAGCAGAGCCCTTGGGGGGAAGGCATATCAGTCAGTCCCTGAGCTCCTTCCAGCCCCAAGGCGTTCATGTCTGCTGCTTGCAGGCCAGCTTGCAAAGTTCATCTCTTTACACGTTTGGGAAGAGGCAAGGAGTCCTTGTTCTTTGCAGAATAGGCTCCTGTTTTGGTTTTTTTGCTATCTGGACTGCGGAAAGAGCTGCTGCTGATTTGGCCCTGTGTTTCGGTCTGTGCTGTTCAAAACTCAGGGTCTGGAGAAGTTACAGCCTCATTTTGTTACCACAAGTCTCAAAAGATTCTTCAAAAGATAGCAGACCAAATACAGCACCAGTTTTTGAAGTTTTTATTCAGCTTTTTTTGCTGATGTCTCCCAGACTCAGGCAGTAAAAAACCGAGAGGCAACTGGATGAGGACTGCAGAATATGGCCCACTGACCTTAGCCCAGGCAGAAGGAGCAGAGCACACCAATCAATCACAGTTTGATACCTGGGCTTATAAAAAGCTTACCGGAATGGTATGTATAAATGTATAATGCATCTGTGACTCTGAAGCCAAAGCGTTTTCTCCCTGCTCCATGGAAATTGCATGGGTTAGACTATAAAGATACGCTGCTCTTTGTGTGGTATATAAAGAATATCAATACCAAAAGAATTTATGTATGATCCAAGAATTTTTTAATAAAGTGAATGTTCTCTGGCCATTGCTTCTGTTCTTTATGAATAGATATAAGGAGTGATACAATTTCATCTAAGATCGTACACCAAAGGTAGATTGCTTGCTGTCTGTAACCTCCTTGAGTAGGCCGGGCTCTGGAAGAAGGAGCTTTTAATGGTTTGATATAGTGAGTGATACTAGACTGCTCTTATCTTAGGGCTCAGCACATCTTCCTACACAACCCAACACGGCCGAACAAATTAATCACACTTCAGCCTGCGAAATGGGATTTGGGGAGCATAACTATAAATTAAGCTTTCCTCTACTCCACCTCAGAATGATTCCTCCTCTCTGTTGCTTGTAAGACTTACCTTTTCCAAGCTCCGCAGAGCTGAATAAATCTTTTTCATTGTCTTACTGCACACAAACTTTGGAGGTCTACCTTGATGATTGGAGGTTTTTTTAATTGTTTGTGCTTCTCCTCCCTGTGTGGAGACGGCAGGTAGAAGCTCGCAGCTTCGCAGCTGGAACAGAAGACAGTAAAGATTGTTTCTCGGCGTTGCCTTACCCCAGTTTCCTATACAAACAAGGTTCACTCCGGTAGGCTCCAGAGTGTCTGAGGAATGATGTTATTATTGTGGTTATCACCTCAAAGCATTAGGCATGTTTTTTAGCTACAGTGAGCCAGGGAATCTCATATTCTTTGGGATTCTTTGGGAAGCCAGTATAGAGGACAAAGGACAGGCTTGATTTTCTTGTGGTTGTCTATGCTGTTGAGGAGGCTTCATGAGCAGGATTCTTTTTATGTCATTATAGTAGAAGTATTGTATGGGGCACTTTTATCAGGCAAAGGTGAACAGGGCAAATGCAGAAGTTGGAGACAAGGTCACTGGCTGCCAGGAAGGAACCACAGATGGAAGAAAGCACTGCTCACGGAGCTGGAAGGTCAGAGCCCAGGTGGGATTTGTCTCACCAGGCAGTGCTGGGGCAGCCGGATGCCTGCGCCTAACCTCCTCCCGTGACTTCCTTGCAGTCAGCAAGATTAATCATCGGCTCTGGATTTCCAGAGACTGATTCATCTACCCTGTCCTAGTCACCTGTTTTAGGAGGGGTGAATCGCAACATGAGGACTGTCAAGGCTGTCCAGATGAGAAGTTCAAACTGGAGGACGAGTTTTTAGCCCATTAAAGTGGAGTTGACGTGATGTCTGCTCACGAGTGTGAGTGAAGAAGAAGCTTTTGTGAACAGTGGAGTGTACTGACCAAATGCTTTTACATGAATTTAGGTGAAGGAGACAGTATCATGGCTGCAGGTTCTCCGTAAAGCTCTTGTCTGTTCACCAGCAACATATCTTGTTTCTTTACTTTCCTGTTTTCCGTCCATTAGTTGATCTTGTCTAAGTCTGAGCCTTAGTACAGGTAGTCATTTAATTGTATATGGTGAAGGATCTCTAACATCGTTTGATCATGTTACTGTCTTCTGCTTGTGAATTTCCTCTGTATTATCTACTTAAGAAAACGAAAAGTACCTTCTCTTGATTCCTGCCAGCCTTGCTAAATTCCCTTATGCCGTGTCCTCAGTTCTCCAATTCTTAGCTCAGGTATCCCGCTATACCATGTGGGGTTTTGTGGTGCTTATTTCTCTCTCTTCAAAGTCCGGATCACAGAATCACGCAAGCATCAGCTGTCATTCTGCTTTAACTGTGTCTTCCCTGCCTTTGCAGTTGCAAAGCAAAACTTGCAAGTCTAGAGCAGTTTCAATTTTCATAGCATGCTCTTCACTAACTGAATAACCAGAGGGAACTGAGGACATTTCGGTAGTATTTCAGCTGTATTTCAATCTTCTTTTTTAAGCACATCTCATGATGTACGAGAGCCAAATTTGTTGGTTTCAAATAGTTTGATGTCTCTATTGTGACTATGTACTGTGTGGTATCACGTGCATCATTCATACAATGTATTCAGAAAGCTATATAAAAATGAAAGTGGTTTAGATCCTGTTTGTGCTCCTATTAACTAATGTTTTGAAAGGTAGGAAGAATCTGATTTCCAATTCTAGTTTAATAGTTCCAGAAACTAAACAGAAAAGAAAGAGGGGAGGGGGGCTGGATAAAATTGAGAGAGTAAAATAATAAATCAAGGAAAAGAGAAAGGACTTACCCATCTGCACCATGGCTCTGCTTTACGAAAGGGAAAAGTTGAAAGCTTACAATGAACATAGGATAGATGCACATTTGTGGTATTTGGCATTCTTCTTTGGGTTGTGCTTCAACCTAAATGCATGTAAAATGAATACCTGGAACAATTCTTCGTGGCTTGGATTTTTTTCTAATTTGTTTGTCTTATTTTAATAGCTTTTTTCCCCACTTTGAGATATTCTGCAAGCTTGCTTTTTCTCTGTAGCTATTTGTGGTGGTTACTTGAACTGATGACGGTAATCGTAAAACCGTGGTTGGTCTCCATTGTAAAATGTTCTAGTGCCTTTGATGGAGCATTGGTCTTACTGTGCTGGGTAAATGTACAGATCGTGAAGTGATATTTCCTGCCTAAAATCTCTTGCGATTTTTTTCAAAACTTGTGTTTGGTTTTGTCTTACTGGCTCGAAAGGCAGGACTATATATTATAGCACCTCTTGCATTGTTTTCTTTGTCTGGTGTTTTCTTGGTTGGCCAATTGCTGGGCTGTGTCAGTACCAAAAACAAGTTAGCACCAGCCTGCAATGTTTATTCAAGTAAAATTTCACAGACTTTTTGTTTGCTTGAGCACTGCAGGACTGAAACCTTTTAGGTTCAAGCAAAATAATGTGCAGCTTTTTCAATTTGTTAAGTATTTTTTAGATATTCCTGCCAACTGTTGACAAATTTGAGACACATTGACAAAATATCTTGGTTTCATAAGGAAAATGCTCTTCTATTCCTGATTTTCCAAATAGCTTCCTTAGGATGAAATCCTGCAAACATACAGAAAATTACTATTTACTTTAAGGGTGGGGGTAAATTCAACAGAATTTACTGTTAAAATTACATCCCTTATGCCCATCAAAGCCTGTGGCAACCACCCCCCGACTTCAGTGAAACCTGGGAGCCTTGATACTGAATTAGGAGGCAAGATTCGCATTTGACACGAATGGTAAATATAATTGCCGAGTCAAAATGTGACATCTGCTTTCACTTAAGACTTGCAGGTCCCTGGATGCCCCAGCTTGCTGAAGGACATTGAAAAGAGCCAGAAAGTTCAGTTACTGTTAGCTACCACCTGGCATTGTGTTTGACTTCAGACTGCTAGCTGTGGGGATTACAGCCAGACTGGTGCTGGGGACGGCTGGTTTTGCACTGGGCTCTTCTCCAAACTTCCACTTTGTATAACTAACTAGGTGTAATTTGGAGAACTTAGTATTTCCGTCCAGGACCTCAATGTGAATGGAGGAAGCTCAACTTTACTGTATTTTCTCTTTCTCAGTTTTGCAACTGGGAATTTAAAAAGTAGTACAGAAGAAATAAATATGAGGATCTTTTCAAAGAAAGGGGGCATATTGCAGGATCAGTTGTGATCCTGGGTTCCCATGTTTGGTCGGCTTGTTTTGCTAACAGCACATAGGCGAGGGTGTAGCAGGAAGCTCTGGTAAAAGGACACAGGGCACATCAGTGTCTCTATTTTTTTTTTCTTTCTGAAATACCAGGTCTTTGTACACCACTGCATGAACTAAAGTTGCAGATTTCTTCTTCTCTCCCAATGAGGCGTTACCCAAACCTCCAATCTGAGGAGCAGAGAGGTGTAATTCAGGTTACTCCCTTGTGAAACAGTGCAAGTCTCCTGCTAATCAGTTCCTCACAGGCTTTTGTGAATGTTCTTCATTACAGAAGGGGAAAAGAGAGGACTCAAATAGTCTGACGTAAATGACGTGCAAGGAAAAATAACTATAGGGAAAACAAAAGGCTATAAAAGCATTTCTGTATATGCTTGTGTGTATGCGTATGTGTGCATGGGACTGTTGTCCTCTGTCATTAATGACAGCTGTGCATGCCACTGGGTCACACACCAGCAATAACTTGATCTCTCACCGTCACCTGACCTCCTTCCTGCTGAATTAACCAGATACTGAGCTTGTGCTTGTTTTATGCTGGCTGCAGGAAACACAAAGTCTCTCACCTGTATAAATCCTGACTGGTCAAGCTCCTCAGTATTTTTGATGCCGTTACTTTCTACCTACAGAATAGCTTTTATTGAAGTGGTCCAGTACTAGAAACTATGAAGACAGTCTTACTGTATTTCTGAACCGTAGCCTGATATGGGGCATGATGCCAGGGGTAAAGGTGGGAGCAAAGTCACTGACAGTCCGTTCAAAGTATCATCTGGTGCAGTATATGCATTTTATTTGCACATACTGCGAATACACACCAAGCTCAGTGTCCCATTCACAACCGGACTAAGCCAGTAACTGGTATAGACAGATGTGAGACTGAAAGACTGAGAGAGGTAGATATAGATAGATATATCACATGAGGTCTTGGCGGATGAGGAATTTATTCACTAATCCCAGATGCCTCCTGTCTAGATGTCATCAAATATGTTGCATTCTGTCTTTCTGTAAGGACAAATGTCTGCCAAGGACAGATTAAGGCCAGTAAACTGGCTGGGTTCCTAGCTAGACTGGAGTGTGTGCCCAGGTGGCCAGAGAGGATAAACTAGCAGTCCTTAATGCCCATGGAATGCTAACTTGATTTACAACCATTATTGTCACACTTTACCTGGGACAATTTAACTAGGGATGGTCTGCTAGCAGTGTAGTAGCAGAGCATTAAAACTTTATGAAAAACATATTTCCAAATGCTCATTAAGCAGTCTCATTATAGATATGTAACAGGCCAAGATGAAATTATTTAGATGCTGTTCACCTATTTTTCCTGTTGCCATTAAAAAAAGCAAACAAATCCCTTTGATGTGCATTTGAACTATGGCAATGGGCATGCACCAGCTACTGGAATAATTATTTAAGAGGCTGATGAAAAGCCTGAAGACTGCAAGCTTTCCATGGTATTTGAGAGGGTTTAACTTTAAAATGTCGGCTAGTAGATTTAAGGCTTAGGGAAAAACCTAGTCTTTTCCTAGGGGAGTGTCTGAATGCCATGTTTCACCTCAGAATGTGTATTTCCAATTCACTACATCAACAATTGAAAAAAAAAAAAAGACATTTTGCCGGATCCCTTATATATGTGATATTTCCGACCAATGACTGACACAACTATACTAGGCAATGTTAAAGTAGGATTGGATATGCTGGGAAAAAACTGTCTTTTTCCTGATAAAGATTATTTCATTCAAGGAACTGGTTTAAATTCTGCCAGAAGAGTCTACATAAAGTCCATCTCCTGTAGTCGGGCTTGTGACTACACCCTGCAAAATACTGCTGAATCCTTTCACGTGTAGTCCGATGGCTCAGTCAGGAGAGAAGCTGAGACAATTCCCTAGAGAGAGGTTGAAAGTATCCCAGGTCATTTAAAGGGGATGTTAACAATGATCTATCTAATTATAACAACCTGAATATCAGCACTGCTAGCAATTTCATTTCTTATTATAGCACGGCAAAAAGGAGATAAACAGATTATTTATGCTTGTTCTGCATGGAATGTTATGATTTTGGTGTCTTTAGTGGATGTAGCTTGTTAGAGAGACTGTGCTTTTCCCCATATGCTCCCTGCCTGATAATTAACATGTATGGGGTGCTTCTAAATAGCAAACAAAAGAAACCCAGTCCGCTTGTTTGTTTGCTATGCTTAGGGTCATATACCAAAATACCACACACCAAAAAAAAAAGAGAACATTTTTATTATGAAAATTATGTTCATAATAATGAAGTGTTTTAAGGCAATCATACATCTGAAGTCAGAGAGGGTAAAGGTATTTTGAACAAATGTTTATATTTAAGAGCTGGAGAGCTCAGTCTTTCTACGTAGCCAGCCCAAAAGTACAGAAATTCCTGCAAAAACTAATGCTCCTTTTGCCCATGTGTAAAACCCAGCTTTTTGCCTTAGTTTTCCTTCAGCAATCACGGCAGAGTTAAAAAAAAAAGAGAATCCTTATAGATTTAAGATGGAAGGGGATAAAAAAAAAAATCACTGGGCCTTGACCCATTTGAGTTTATTGTACGGCATTCAAAAAACCTAGTGATGAATACGGTATAAATAGCTAGATTACTTAGATTAGACATTCAGCGATCAAAGATGGTGGATAAGAGAACATCTACTAGAGTAGAAAGACTGGGGAGCAGTCCTTCTCCCACTGAAACGTGACAAGATCCCCAATGTTAGTAGAAGTAGAAAGACACAGGTGTTCCTTGCTAAGGACCACCAGAAGGAATGACATATGCCAATGTCTGTGATGGGCTACAGTGAGCATCCTTAGAAAATTCAGACTCTTGAATGAGGGCTGTTATTTTGAAAAATCTGGATATTTGCTGACAATTTTCCATTTTTTTTCAACGGCACTCATAACAATCAAAAATCCAAATAATGAAAGACTCTAAAACAAAACAAAAATTCTCTGTGAGGCTGGAAACTGAAATGTGTCTGCAAAATAACTTCTGAAGGGGAAATTGATAGTGAAATGCAGAAGACCAGTTTAACCTCATAAGATAAATGAAACACAAAGAATTACGAATAAATAAATAATAAACTTCAGGTCTGCAATATTTATGTAAGTTTAGGTATGTTCCACAACGTGACAATGTTATGTTATATTGCCAGTAATCTAGAAGGGTAAAAAAATTGCAAGCAGACTGCAAGAAAAATCATGATACTGGCTCCAAATCTTTTGTTACAGTTCAGTAGTCCATCTCCCAGTCTTCCTTCAGCAATCTAGCAGGTACTATACCGCCTTTCTCATGGAAAAGTAAAAGAAATCCCGCTTCCACTAAAGACCTAAATTACACTAGTGTGCAGTGGTACATCAGTTTATGATTTCTTTCAAAACTAAGAGATTCCAACTAGTTCTTTCCCTAGTCAGGCCTCATCTACCCATCTTCCTTCCCCACACCGGTTCCCTGCTAGTACTGCAGTTAAGGTTTTTGCCCTACCTTTATATCCCTCCCAAACTTGGTCAACTTCACACTCCAGTTCTGCGTCCCACCTTTCCTGTACCCCCAGCTGCCCCTTCTGCAGACTCTGAGGATTTTGACATGGTACCACCTCATACCTCTCTTTTTTCAGCTACCAGCTACCTCTTGAGACCTCTCTGCTCTTCTAGACAGCCATGCAACAACTGGGTTGCATGGGTGGGAGCAAGATGCACTGGCCAAGTTCTCTTGTGATGGGTATTGCATAAATGACCAGAAGTCAGTGTGATTACTCCACATTCTAGTGCTCCACCCGTGCTCCCTGAGGTTGCCCCTGGGAAAGCACAGCAGATGGACCGTTTTCATAGAATTTATTCCAACAAGGTATTTGCCTATTGGCAAAAATATTACTCTCTTGATAGTTTTATCTGCTAGGGGGTGATACTTAACTGGATAACCAGCAACAGCTATATGGGTATCTGGCTGCTGAGGCGGAGGTGAGTGCTGATGCTGATCACAGAGTCACAGAACGGTGGGGGTTTGAAGGGACCTCTGGAAACCGTCCAGTCCAACCCCCCTGCTAAAGCAGATGCCCTCAGAGCAGGGTGCACAGGAACGTGTCCAGATGGATGAGAATATCTCCAGAGATGGGGACTCCACAACCTCTCTGGGCAGCCTGTTCCAGGGCTCTGTTACCCTCACAGTAAAGAAGTTCCTCCTCATCTTCAGGTGGAACTGCCTGTGCTCCAGTTTGTGCCCGTTGCCCCTTGTCCTGTCGCTGGGCACCACTGAGAAGAGTCTGGCCCCATCGTCCTGACACCCGCCCTTAAGGTATTGATCAGATTGATGAGATCCCCTCTCAGTCTTCTCTTTTCCAGGCTGAACAGACCCAGGTCTCTCAGCCTTTCCTCCTAAGAGAGATGCTCCAAATTGTGTACGTGTGAGGGGGTAGGAAACCCAAAGATAGAGGTACCAGGAAAGCCGGAGACAGCAATCTCCAGAGGCCGAGTATTCACTGAGATCGGAGAGAAAGTGGAGGATGGTGCAACTGGGAGTGGGGAGAAGACTGATTCTTGGTGTGACTTGATATCAGGCCTTCTGCATTGCAGCTTATGTCAGCAGAGCGCCTGTTCCTTCTTATTGTGCTTTCCTGGAAGACAGGTGCAGCGAAAAGGGAATATAAGCGCACTGCCTGGAGGCCTGTGATTTTCAAGGCACAGGCCGAGAGGAAGTGGGGACACAAGGAAGGCTGAAGAAATGGAGGAGTATTGTGCGTGATGTAACTTTTGGCAGAAATGTCCTGTGTTTGTGATATTTTCTGTCGGAGAGATGGGTTTTGGCACTGACCAACAGGTCTTCTACAAGAGCCAATTCCTATTTGCAGGAAAAGATCATAGACAAGTCTCAGGGGTCAGCTTCTCTTGGAGGGGCACTTCAGATGTGTGGAAAAACCATTACATTTTATTAATATATAGTTTTTGTCTTCCTATTGCGTCTTTCAAGTATGATTCCTCTGAAGCAGACATGAAAGATGTTAAGAAAGGCACCTCCCTAAACAGAGCTGCCCATTTTAATTTTATTTAGCTGAAGGGTCTTGGATGCTCTAAGCTGCTGTTATGTGCTTCATTGTCAAGGTGTTGAAACATTTACAATACGTTTCAAATGGCAAATGTCACCCACTCTCCATCAGTTTTTATTTTCTGCTTGGCCTGACCATTCAGACAGGCACAGGCAGAAACCTTGTTTGTTGTTTCTGTGTCACCTTTCTCTCAAGACTTTCGCTGCCCAGAAATGCATCAGGAGTATTTTTTTCTTTTTTTTTTTTTTTGTAAGCAGTGTAAAAAGCAATCTGTCTCCTCTTTGGTTTCTAAAATTTCTTGACTGCCTTAATTTTGGTGGGAGTTGAGTGTAGTGAAATGTTTGGAGTTTTTTAATCTTAAATCAGAAATGTGTGCCTTGAACAGAGCTGGTGTGAATCAGAGTAAAATAATAAAAAAAAGAAAGATAAAATACATTTTTATGACATGACAAGATGTCCAAACTCTCAGGAAATAGGAACGTCTTTTTTCAAAAGTCCACAGGAATACTGATTTGAAGGTCCACTCTCAACTTAAAATGCTGCCCGTTTGAACATCTTTTCCACCTATTGTTAAAATTAGTATCTTAAGATCACCAACACAGAATTATAAATGGTTAGACAAACAGGATTTTCGACATTAATTTGTTTCTTTTCTAAAGTAACACTATGTATGTTGGTTAATTTCCCCTGTTACTTTTAAAGACTTTCATTATGCAAAGAGGAAAAAAAAGTTTAAGAAAAAAAATGATTGCAAAAATACAAAGGAATAGGCAATAAGCAGAAAAAGAGTGAAGGGGAACTATGGGCTGAAGGAATCATACAGCTTTTAAACGGATCTCTAAAGGGACCAGAGGTTTGCCTAGGCGTTCTTTTACACCACCACCCCCATGGCATATACACAAATATCTAAAACAAAACATCTGCAGTACCACATCACTATGATCATATTATTTTCTCAGAAAAATGGGACTGGAAAATGAAGTCCTTTAAGATGAAAAAAGGTGGAAGAATATCTGCTCCTCATACCCGTATTCAGATCCTGCTGTTGCACATGCCTCCTCCCCACGTGGCCCTATGCCTCTCAGCAGTATCGGTTGGCCAACCAAGGGCTGCTCATTCCAAGCAGGGGCAGATTTGCCCATCGGTAGGCAGTGAAATCGCCACCGAGGGAGCTGTGGCACCAGGCTCACGGACTGATGTCCTTTCCACCGTGTCCCAGTGATCGCCTTTAACTCTCCACAGTGCACGCGAGTCAGGTGTTGGGAATCCGCCGGCCCGGGCATGCATGGCAGGTTGGATGATGGGCACCTCTCACTCACTGTGAAAGCATTTGGCTACTGTGTCTGTCCTGAAAGTCAGGGGGTACCGAGCCGGTGCTGGAAAATGTGCACACAAATGAGTGCCCCTGGGATTGTCAGTGCGATTGGTCTGACTGTGCCTGGGACTTCCGTAAATCATAGGCACCTCTCCAAAGCTATCCTTTTGCACCCAGACATTTCTAGGTTAAAAAAACCAAGCAGTGAGTCTGAAGGAACTCGGTTAGGTGGTGGCCTTTGGGTCAGGTAAGACTGCCTTCTTGTTTCTAAAAAACCTCACGAACGAAGTCGCCCCAAACCACAAATACCTGTAGCTTTGTTTTGTAATAAAATGAACATTTTCAACGGCGAGACTAAGGGAAGCTCTATGAAATGCGCAGCATCAAAGGTTAGTCGTTCACTTCCATCAGCAACCATGCCTTTCTTCAAGAACCGTTGATTTTTGTGGGACTTCTCAAACGCTTAGGGTAGCCCAAGCTTAAGGTACCTTGCTAAATCATCTACATCAGTAACAAATCTTTACTTGGCTCTGTCGTGAGCCGGCTTATGAAGAAAGGTGCATGTGAAGTATTTGACATTCTGATGGCAACAACTTAAACCTACACGCTTTTCCCGAGAGCCAGCCCCACCTTTTGACTTGATGGAAAGCGCTCATGTTATCGTTCACTTACGGTTTCTCAGACATTTTTAACATGAAGCGAGCAATCTGCAGGACTAGGAAAAGGCAAGGTGTCTTGTTAGAACGTTATCATTTCCCGAAGGACGGACGTATTGGAGTAAGTAAGTTTTTGCATCCTAGTTCCTGCTGTTTCTGAGCCCCAGTGTGCATTGCTGTGGGAGACTTGCTCACACGGAGCCCGGCGGGAGGACGGGGACGAGGGGTAGAGATGGAGGCAGTGAGGAGCCCTGTTTTCGCAGGGAGAAGCCCAGAGGAACCCGGCAGGGCGCTGGGGAGGCTGGCAGGCGGGCTGGGCGGGGAGGAGCAGGCAAAGGCACCCACCGTCGCCCTTCCCCTCGCCCAAGTGCTTGCCTTTTTTCCCCCGAAAGCGCAATTTTTCAGCGTCACATGGCTTAGGTGAAACTTTCCTTGAAGTCCGTCAGCCGAGTCAGCCTGCGGCGCCAGAGCAGATGTGAACCCAGAAGCCGCAGCACACAGAAAACCCAGCCGGGGGGCACGTTTTCTCCCCGAAAGCCCTGATCTCTTCGGGGCAGGCAAGGCCCCGACCGCTCGGAGCGGGAGAAAGCGGGGTCGAACGCGCCGGAGCGCGGGGAAACGGGGTTGCAGATGCAGGCTGAGCTGAAGGATGGAGCGGGGGAGGAGGAGGACGAGGAAGACGAGGAAGACGAGGAGGAGGAGGAGGAGGA
>VZSC01018432.1:730989-760012 GCA_013398225.1 Steatornis caripensis | reverse complement strand
CCCCCCCCCCCCCCCCCCCCCCCCAGTTTTCTTCTTAACCCTCTGGTGCGTAGTTTTGATCCGGTCCTGTGGCCGCGGTGTCCGTGGCCTTCTGCCAGTTTGTATGTAGATATATTTATGTAAAACGTTTTCTCTCAGCTCCTTGCCAGCTGTTCCACATTTTCCAGCTGCCACTTCAGTTTGAAATGATGGACTGTGCGGATCTCAAAGAGCCTTTTAGTCAAAAGGTACGGATAGCTGTCCGCTTCACGTCCAGCGTCATGTTTTAGAGGCTACTTCGCTAAAGGAGTATTAGGTAGCAACTCACAGCGAAATACTCATCGCCGTCGCGCCCTGCTACTTCCCGCTTGATTTCAAGGCTCAATAAACGTGATTTTTTTTTTAAGCTTCAGCGTGCACGCTTCGTTTCTTTTGTGAGTGCTACGGGGAAACTCGGAAGCGAAATTTCTCAGAGGCCTTGAGATGCGCGGCTGATTAAATCAATAAACATTTTTAAGAGGGCACGGGTGCCCCTCTTTCTGTGCCTGATGTAAATACCAGTTTTGAAACCGCTTAAGTCGGTGGAATAGTGGGAAATCAAGTTTCTCTGTGTTACAAAATTGTTTTTGATACAGTGTTCAGCAGGATTACGGATTGAAATCTGCAAGAACTGGCCTTAAGTAGTTTGAGTATTTGTGCAATTGCATTGTAATTTGGAAAGGTGCCTCACTGATTGATTCGTATAATTATTTCATTTAGGTCCTTTATTAAAAATTGATAATGATCTGACAGTTTCTTAATTACATATGTCATGATTATTTTGAAGGAAGACGAATGCAGTGTTTTAAAAGTAAGGTAACCTTAAAATGTAAAAATTGCCGTGTCTACACCACTGTATTGCAGCTGAGGAAATATATATTAAAAGTAACGGTGAATGAGTTTAGCAATGTAAACTGTAGACGGCCTCCTGAGAGTTTGTTTATATAACGAAGGTTTGGGTTTAACTAGCTAGTATGTAAATGCTTTCAGTTTGGTGTGTAACCCAATTCTAAAAACATAAATAATAGTAACTATGAGAGAAGGCTATTTTAAAGGGGAGGATTATTTCTTTAGAAGCAGGATTATGTGATTTTGCGTAAGTAAGAAGAATGAGTAAGAAAAAGACTCCCTCAGTGTTTATATATTCTTTTAAGCAGCGGTGGAAGTGAGACTGTTGCTTAAGGTGCCTAAATGAATACACTCTTGCATTCCGATAATTGCACGTGGTTTTCAGTAGGACATGCTGTTTTCCAAAGCGTTTCTGCGGAAGTACTACTACAAAACAAAGACATCACCTGCATTTTCCTGCTTAAGTGGAGCAATGTTTTCAGCTTGAGAAGGCACACAGTGGCCAAGACAGGGTTTACTGTTAGAAGTAATCTTCAGCTGTGAAAGAGGCATTGTGCATTTTCAAACGCAAAAACATGTTGCAACTGAGAAATTAAAGTGCTGATGGTTGTAAATAATTTCGTTTCATTTTGGAATTGGTGTTACAGAAATAGAAAAGCTCAAGTTTTGAGATACCATTGTAATTTGTTCATCTCGTGTGTTACTTAATTTTTTAACAAGATAAATGTGTGCATTTGATACTAACCCTTAAAAGTTGCAGTTACAGTTCCTGCCTCGTTTTTGGGAAAGCTGTTCCATTACCTGCACTCCGTGGCGTGTTTGGATTTCATCCTGTGCATTCAAGGAAGGAACGGCATGCTTTTGTGTTGCAGAGCGTTAGTGAAAGGTTGGTCGTCTTTGCCTGGTGAATAAGGAATCTGATGGTTGTTAAAGCAGGATTTATTTAGAGTTATGGAAGGAAGCAGTTTAATGATCAGTGTTGCATGCGCTCAACTGTATGGAGACAGTAATGTACAAAGAAAAAGCAGACTTGGGGGAAAAGTGAATCAATGAGTCATGAAATCCTCAGGAAAACCTTAGTAATGGAATGTTAATGCTTTTAGACTATAGTAGATTATCTTAAAAGTCAGACTTTTCTTCTTTATGCAATTGTTGTAAATCCCTGGCTAAAGAATACTTTGAAGAAGGCTTTAGTTTTTCTGGCACTCATATTCTGTAGTCATTCTGATTGTTTTGGAAGATTCAAGAAATTTTCTGCCAACTTGCAGTTAGGCAATTAAAATGCTAAAATGGCTACAGAGGAAGCTTTTTATTCAACAAAAGGTTCAGCTGTAATAATGATTTCAAGTTGTCTTTTAACCATAGGTTTTATAGACGCCCTCCCTTTAGACTTTGTCGTTTTTATAAGGAAATTGATTTGTTATACTTTAAAATCAAATAAAATGAGGCAGAATAAACAAAAATAGGGCATGGGTGCTGCTGCAAACTTTTCAAGTTCTTTCAGTGCATTTTTCATCTTTACTTTTATTTGATAGGTCTGTGAAATAGAGCTGTAGACTGGCAAAGACTTTAAATGAAATTTCACACTTTGATGATTTTTTTTTAAACTTTGATATATTGACAGCAAAAGGAGCTGCAAAGCTTTTATATAACTTCAGCAGCAACGCCAAGCAGCAGTCAAACGTCTCTATGCATTTGTGTTTAACTGCAGAAGAAAAACATGTCCATGGGCAGTAGAGGGTTCTTATCAACTCCCTAATCCCAGATCCCAGCAAACCTTGAGGGCATGCCTCAGATCTTGCTGAAATCATTGTAGACTCTCACAGTTTGCAGATTAAATATGCTATGTGTTCCTGGCTCCAACAACAGTTTTACGAGCTCACTAAGCTTCCTGTTTTAAGATCCTTTTCTGAAGTTTTTAGGAGCTGCTAAAGGCGATGCTGTCTGTGGCAAGTGGTACTTGTTAATTTAGAGACACTTAAGATATTTCATTCTGTCTGTAAAAATAGCCGGAATTGCTGTTTTCAAATTGGAAGTCGAGTTGCACTGAAAAAAGGAGCCCCTTTAAAGAGGAATTCTGTTGTTTTAATGTGTTTGTCCGTACACAAGGTAACAAAGTTTATAGGAGGCTTGATTTGTTTTGTGGGGGCTTGACTTCGACTGGGCTCTTTAAAAGGAGAGCACAACGCAGCTTTTAGTACATAATTTCTGAGCCTCTTTTAACCAATTGTATTTGTAGCAGCTCATTAAACATACCTTTGAAGTTCTCATTCTCCTTTAAGTGTCGAAGAAGGGAAAATGTATTCTGCCAAGGGTGAATTTCAGTGAATCAGGTAGTTAACCCTGGGATTTGTGGACACTTCTGAAGGAATGGTTTTGCACCTCAAATTCTGGGTCCGGTCTTCTTTTCTAGCTGCTAAATAGTTAACTCTTATGTTTTATTCACTGTAATCATGTTTATGTATTTGGTGTAATAGTTGTAATTAAAAAGGAAAATAGTTATTGCCCAACAACATGTGTCACGTTATTCCCGAGAGAACTTGAGCCAATTTTGTGCTTAAAGGTTATTCAGTGAATGAAATTTTGAAAGCCCATTTGTCAAGGTACTGCGCGGTTTCTGTTAGTTTTCAACCCCCAAATTCATTGTCTGCATGGCCCAGTCATTAGTCATCAGTGTATTAGTGCTGCCTTCAGGCAATGCTGCCCAGCACTTCTTCACACCATTATGGCTCTAAAAGTGTAGTCAGCCGACTTGTAGAATTACTGCTCTGATTTCTGCTTGGCTGGGTTTGAGGTAAGTCCTCTCCCCTACCTTCCAGCTAGCTCTAATCCCTGCTTTCTTTTAAGGCCGCTTTCTGCAGAGATTTAGGGGAAAGCTTTGCTAAAGACTGTGCTGGCATCGTACTGTGGTTTCGTTGTGGTATACGCTGCACGTGTAAATTGTGCCTGCATTACCTTGAAAATGTATTAAATGGCTGCCGATCTGAAGAGTTGGTTTCTCTCTTTTTGAGAATAAAACAAGGAACAAGACAATACATTGATCTTAAAAGTGCCTGCAAGATTTTTTTAAGATTACAAGGGGCGAACTAATTGGGATAGAATGCGTTTGTCTCTAAATAATTGCTGGGTGTCAGAACTGATAGTTATCAGAATCCACTACCCGGAGATCTGATTGAATAATTTTCTTAGCTGAAGTTTCCACTCTAATGTCAAGTTATTTTTTGCACCGATTACCGACACAATTAATCCTTTATTTTTTTCATGATGCTGAAAATGCTGCTGTATTTTTTTGCTGTCTGATATTTAGGTCAGGGCTAAAGAACCCAACTAACCTTTTGGTTGTTTAGAGCTGAACCTCCCCTAGCGACTTCATATGTTACTCTGTTTTCTTTACATACAAATCTGTTAACGTCAAGAAGATCAGCTGCATGTAAAGAATACTTCGTCCAGCTGCTGGGAGAATGAAACCTTCATTAGATAAGATGTATGAATACCTGAAACCGAATAGTCAGAAACACGGATCAAGTTGGTGTCACTTCAGTGCAGTGTCTGCTGTTCTGAACCGCGTGTATTAAGATGAAATCCTAGCACTACCAATTCTTAACTAGCAGGACATGTGGTTTGCTGTGGTTTTGCTTGACTGTTCAAGTCACTATGGATGTTTATTCTGGGAAAAGTAAGACAACTATATAATTCTGTGATTACAGTATTTGAACAGGGGTAGTGGATTGCGAGGTAATTTATACTGCAGCAGCTCAGAGTTGTCCTGTTGTATTTTGTCAAGTTACAACAACGCAAAGGAATTGTGATGCAGTTTTACTGCTACTATGAGACAGGTGTAAAACCTAAAGTAAACTGTAAAAGCTGAAGATAAAGTTTTATAAAGTACCTTTCACAGTTGAAGTTCTTTGTGGGTATATGGAGCTTTCCTAGCTCTTTTACGTGTTAAAACATCTGTGTTGAGTTAGAACGTGAAATTCTGAATGAAGGCATCCCTTAACCTGACAGTATGCTGAGGAGATAAACAGGCTTCCAGGAATGGGACTGGTGATCAAAACGTGGCAGTTTCATACACACTCTACTTGATTCCTTTAATCTTGTTTTAAAATGCTAACTGTAAAATATGGAATACACTCTTCATTTGCGTGTCGTAAGTTGGAAACAGAAGGCACATCTTCGCAATAGATGTGTATTAAATATATTCTTCCGTGAGCTCTGTTCTGTATAGATTGGCATTGATAAATAGATCTAGTTTTGATTCTAAAGAAACTTTCATCTGTTGGGATTGACGAGAGAAAGCAAAGAGTGTGAAGAAAGTGGTCATGCCATTGGAGTTCACATTTAGCTCTGGTGCTCTAGATTAGAATATTTCTGCATTTTTCTGTGGCAGTCATAGTGACTCCTTATTTTGTGAACTAAATAAATCGTGATGCGAAGCACACCCGTTACAGATGTTTGTAATTTGCTTTACCAAGCTGTTTGTCGACAAACTGGCAAGAAGGGAAAGAAGAAAACATCCTATATGGTCACCATAAGTGTTCCTAATAACAGTATTAGCAGAGGAAGTCACAGGGTATGTTATCAACACAGCAAGTCTTGCTGGTTGTCCTCCTCTCTGCGTGTTCCTGTCCTTTCACATCTTGAGCATATGAGTGCTCTAATTCAGGTTTCGTAAAATAAGTGTTTTACAGAAGGAAGTCACTGTGCTGTTATTTAAGTTTGTTTTGGTTTTAGTGCTGCTGAGTTTCTGAAGAAAGATCAGGGCAAAAACTGAGTGGAGACTTGGTGGGGAAGTTTGAAGTGTCACCGCTCACTTTAACCTATTGCTACAAACAGTAAAGCCCACAGGAGTTTTTTTTTCCCCCCCCCGTGCTAATTCTTTTACAGCTAATCTTACTTTGACATAATTATTAGAGTTTTTCCTGCTGCAGAGTCTGAAGCACAAAGACATGTAGGATTGCAAAACAAGCAGTAACACAGCTTACTCTGAAGCAATATTAGGCAGTTTAATTGGCAGGAATTCTGATTTCTTAAGGGTAAGTTCATTACCATTTTTAAACCCACCCTCCTCCCCAAATTTGTTTACAGATTTGGAGTCTTGAAAAATATGTGGCCCTTTCTGTTTTTTAAGAAATAACCTTTGTTCTTTCTATTGTCTGTATTTAGATAGTTTGTAAAAGAGTCAAAATGAGGAATAAAGAAACCCAAGACCACGTGATTAAAATAACAGATGCTTAGATGCAAAGTTAATGACCTGGTTGGTTTGGTTGGTTTTGGTTGTGGGGTTGGGTTTTTTTTTTGGTTTTGGGTTGTGGATTTTTTTTTTTAAAGTTCTTTAAAGTGTCTAAGGACGCTCGGTAATGAATGGATTGTGAATTTTTACCTCAGTGAATGCATCATATCTGAAATTTAAAGCTGATAAGGTGTGTTGTGAGTTCTGGTTCTGTATCCCTCAGCTTTGTGATGCATGGCCCCAGACAACGACTTTTGTGAGGCATGGACTTGTTGGGTATGGACTTCTTGGGTATGGACAGTTTGACCTGAATCCTTCAGTGTTTGTATCCATTAAGTTCTGTTTACTGAGTAAGAAACTATGAATTGCTTCTTTCCTGGCAGAAAGCTGTTTTGTTTAGATACAGAGCTTAATCTGTTGAAGTAATAGTAAAAACATTTAATTGGGGTTATATTTAACAGCTTTCTAAATCCCTTAACAAAAGTAGAGATAATCTACTTCTAAGAGTATGTGGGTGATGTGTATTAAAAACGACTGAGGTGCTACCTCATTAGAAAGTGCCACTTACTGATCCTACTGTATGTGTACGTTTTAAATATTTTCAGAACTTTTGGTCATCCAGTTTATCTGTAGCAGAAAGATGTAAGCAAATGTAATTCCTCTGGAGTTGAGCGATTATTACACTTAATCAGTAGTTCAGTGTATGCCATAGAATAGTTTCTCACTTAGGATCTTAATCGTGAGGATGCTAATAGCACTGCTTTGCCTAGCTCATTGCCTTTGTGTTTGTGATCCTGCATTATTGTTGCCACAAGCTATTTAACCTATCTGGAACAGATCAGATCATCATTAACCAGGCTTTAGGTCTAGTTGTTTTTCAGTCTTAATGGGGGAAAGAAATCAAAGGAATGTAACACAGGAAAAGACAACACATAGTAATGAATTTGGAAAGATTTTATTAATACGTGTCGTGCCCTATAACTTGGGGTATTTTTTATTTTCGAGCAACAAATCTGCCTATCTGATTCTGTCGAGGGGTTTTCTTCATTTTTTTTTCTTTTTTTCTTTCTAATTTTACTTTGCATTTCAAAACAGATTTAGGAAAAGTTGGCAACGAGTGCGTTTATAGATCATGCATGTAATTTAAACTAAGTATTCTGAAGTATAAGATATGTTTTTTCCTCCGACTTATTAATGGTTTGTTGTGGTTTTATGTATAGTAGATATAAGACTATTATTTGTGCTGTTTATACCGGTTTCAGTCTTACTGCGACCAGTTGTCTCAACAGGGAAGAATCCAAACAAAATTTGCCCAGGAGTAGTTAATGCAGGTTGCAGTATTCTGGTTTAGTTTACAAATAACTGAGAAATGAAAACCGTTTGAAAAATGTATAATATTTAGATTAGTTCCTATAGCTATTATATATAATACATATATATAAAAACGGTGAGATGTACCAAGACGTTAATTTTACAACTGAGAGATACTTCTTCAAATACATGAGCAACTGTGTCATTTTCAGCAAGTGCTGTCAGGGGTAACTTTGTCAGTGTGGCTTTGCCAGCAGATTTGACGGAAAGCGATGCTGAAATCTAGGTGGGTTTTGGAAGTTAAATGTACCTGAATCAAGCCTTTATAAATCAGTGTGAAATAGCTCCCATATAATAGCGTAAGATTGTCTCATGTAAATTTTGCATTTGAATGTATCTGAACAAGACAGATTTTTTTTTTTATCCTTAAATAATCCCAAGGAACGGTGTAACCGGTTTTGATAAAATTGATAAAGGATCCTTTATGGTTGAGAGAGACTGTAATTTCCTGATTGTTCTTCATGCCTCCCCTTGTGTTTTTCACTTTCATGCGGTTGTGCTGTTCAAGATGTATTGTATCCCCAAAGACTGCTTCCAGTAGTGTGGATCAAAGTAGTACCTATGAACACCCTAACTACCCAGAGTCATTTCTGGAAAATTAAACATGCGATGTTTGCTTGCACGCTGATTGGGGCACTCTGGCTGCTGATAGCAATCAGTATGAACTTCCCTACTGCTGATGTAATGATGATGAATGCTGTGACACTGCTATTTCAGACAGCTCTTCTCAGCGGATGCAAACCACTTGTTAATGAATTGAATACAACTACAGCAGCATCGAATAAAACAGGGAAAGGATTTTTTTTTTAAAAAAAACCCAACTCAACACATTAAAAGGTACGCCCTCAAAAATATAACAAATAAAGGCAGAAGAAGGTTTAAGTTCTCAAGAAACATAAACCAGTCTGACATGCAAATTGAGAATTTTAGATGCTGATTCCTGCCCAAGCACTTAGACTGAAGCAAGTGGTCTCGTGGAAGTCAGTGAACCTATTCCCGTGAATAAAGATTTGCATGATCTGGTCTTTAAAACTAATGTATGCAATATAAATGCAGTGATTTAAAAAGTAATTCAGAGAGAAAGAGGAGCACAGAGCTGAAGATTTCTTGGAAAATCAAAGTGTATGTTCAGAACGGATCACGTTTGCTGCTCTTCCAGGCAGAGGGCTGCTCCACTGGTTTTGGTTAGTTGGCACTAGGAGTAAATGAACAAAAGGATTTTTTTTTTCTCCTCAGTGTATTAGTATGATTATTTTTCCTACTGTGAGGCACAGTTTTATGACCAGCATACGTGAGGACCGGAAATTGTATAATTTCAAACTGCTTGAAAGAATTTTTTTGTTCAAAATATGTTTCCGACATATTGCCATTTGTTGACGCTCCTTCTGAAAGAGACAGTTTCCTCATTGAACTAGTTCGTTCCAGTAGCTTGTTCGTAAAATTCCTCCAATTTAATATGCAATTGATGAAAGTTTACATTTGTGATTTAAAAAGAAGTGACACACCTGCAGGCAGGTTGCTGTCTTGAGAGGGATTAGGTTTAAAATGGGGATCTGGAATTAATTGTGCAGTGGGTTCAGGCTTTAGGGAAGTTACAAAAGGTTCAAGCATGGTTGAATGGGAAAAAGCCATGAATGTTTGCTTTCAGGAGGGAATGTTTATCCCTCTATTTACCTATGAAAGTTCAGGCTTTTGCCCATATACTGTTACAGCATTTTCTTGCCATTCATATGCACATGGAGATGCTGGATGGTGGATAGAAACTTGCTTTCTGGTTTTTTTTTTGAAAGAGAACTCCTTGCTGCAGAGTAGATACATTTTGTCTCAGGCCTGGGAGCAGGAACAGGGAAGTCACTGACCCATGTGCTGGGGAGAAGAACAGTGTACGCCGTCATATAAACCACTTCATGTTTTAATGCGAAGATGACGTCAGGCTGGCTGATTTTCCGAATGCTTTCTGATAGGGATTAGCAGCCAGTGGAAAGAAATCTTCGCATTGTCCTGGATGTTTTTTTTTGATAGACTGCAGTTCTCATGTTTGAATGCAATTTCTGAGAGAAAAGTAAAAGCACGGCCAAAATTAAGGAGAGTCATTCTAGAAGACATGTGTGGTTTGTGTTTTCAACTTGGGCTCAAGTTTGTCTTCAGGAAAAAAAGGGGCTTGGGGGAACCATGTTGATTTCCAGTTGACTGCTTCCCTATTGGTCATGCTTGGCAAAACATACCGAGGCACGTACCTCTAACCGTTAGTGCTGCCGTCTCTCCTGGCTTTCCTCACTTTCCCAGCCATACATACTTCCATGTAGTTAATACGTTGCTGGAGTGTAACTGGAGCTGCTGGAATTTTTGCAGACACCGTTGCCACACGTGCGTGGGTTGGGAGTGGAGAAAGGAAGGCACAGGAGGAAATGTCTGCAGCACTGGGGCCATCGGCTCATGGAGTAGAGTATAGAGCCAAGTAAGAAAGTTTACCGTTGTGGTGTTCCCTCTTCCATGCTGACATGAATAAAAGCAGTGTGTAAACTAAGCAGACATGAACCAGAACAGGTACCAAGAGCAGATGTTTATATTAGCTTGTGGCCAATTCTGCAATTTTATGACCAAAACCTTCACTTCAAGCTGCTACTTTAGGCCTCTGTTCTGTACCATTGTCCACATTAGGCAGCGTGAAATAGGAAAGTGATAGAGAGTGGTGGGAAATGTGGAACTATGTCTGCCAGTCTTCCCCCCATTAAAGAAAACAACCCCAAAGCACCAGAAGAATCTCATTGGTAGCCTATTGGGGAAAGAAAAACAGCCAAGAGAATGGATTGATACCAGTCTGAGCAGCCATGTGTTGCTCTTGAATTGCAGATGGTCCAAAGATGCTTTTTAGGAGATTAAAGCAGTGTTAACTCCTTCCAGTACTTTCATCTCCTTCCTTTTCCGAGCAGTGGTAGGATCAGATTGTAACGGAGATCCTGTCCTGCCATGGTGGAGAAGGGAAGGAGGTGGGGATAAGTGAGGGCTGCTTGCTCCTGTCTGCACAGACATTGGCATGGCAGGAGGCAGTGGAACCGCTGTAGATACCCACCATTTTTGTGACCTTTGCCCAAACGTTTCGTGCTATTCCACTGGCCCTGTGAAACGGAACCAGAGTATGTGGCTTCTTCCTTTATAGTTGAGTAGGGAGCATAATAGTTTCCTTTCATGACTTTTGGCCAAAAGAAACAGCATTGTGAACCGAGGACAGAAGAAAATGGGGCGAAAATTCTGCAGCTTCCCCCTCCAAGCTCTCACACGGTCAAACTCTTTGATGTAAACGAAGATGCCGCCTGAATAGCAGACTTGGCCCTTAAAAGGCAAAACAGAAAAAAATAACCACAACTGAAAATGTATAGCTTTTTTAATACCATCAGAGACAGCGTAGAAAGTTATTCTTTTTAGAGAATATTAAATAATTCAAAGGAGGGTAGTCCGAACACAAGAGGGTACATTGAAGGACTCGCTCGTGCAGTGGCCAGAGGCTGAGTGGAGGCAGATTTTGGTGTTTATGTAGCCAGGGCTGTTCAGAGAAAACAGGCATGTTCTGGTCAGTGTGGGGTGAACAGCTTGGCAGCAGTGCCAGCCAGCATTGCCCCAAATTCTGTCAGTGCAAGGCACTGAAAAGCCTGATACATATGGTAACCGACCAAAGCTGTGGATGTGTGGTAAAGGGGTAGAAAGCGTAAGAGAAATTTGGAAGGGTGCTGTTTACAAAGCTTCTATGAGATCTCTCAAGGAGATTTGTGCGTTGCTGGGTACAAGCGAGGGCTGTTGCAAGTTGAGTATTGTTAGATCTCTCCTTCATGTTTGAAGACACTTGATGTTCTCCTTCGTGTTCTGGTAGAAAGTCAAGGTGTGGTTTAAGCCAAGCCGGCAGCAAAGCACTACACGCGGCAGCAGAGGACCACACAGCTGCTCGCTCACTCCTACCCCCAACAGTAGCGTGGGGTGGAGAACCAGAAGAAAAAGGTAGAACTCATGGGTTGAGATAAGGACACTTTAATAGGACAACACAAGGAAAGAAGAAATAATAATAACCATAATACTAATGAAAGAATATACAAAGTGAGTGGTGCACAATGCAATTACTCACCACCTGGAACTCGATGCTCAGCATGTTTCCGAGCCGCGATCTCTTGTGGGCTGCAGGGGGACAGCCTGCCATCTCACCATGAGCGGCGGGGGAATCTCTGTCTGACCACCTCCTCCCCATCCTTCCTCGCCGACCTTGGTGTCTGCATAGGTGTTTCTCTGTCATCCCACTCCTCTCCCCACTGCAGGTCTTCACTCCTAGCAGTTTCTTTGTCCCTTTCTTAAATCTGTGATCGCAGAGGCGCATCCACTGTCGCTGATGGGCTCGCCTTCAGCCCGAGGTGGGTCTGACTTGGAGCTGGGGGAGATTTGAGCAGCTTCTCACTGGAGCCACCCCTGTAGACCCTCCCTGCTACCGAAGCCCAGCCACACAGATCCAACACAAGTGGTTTCGCCGATCGCAATAATATTTGTAGCACTTTCACAGGTAGATCTTGAAAGTACTCTTATAAGTCCTCTGCCATGGCAAGCAGAGCTTTCCAATTCCTGTTTTTAGCAAGAAAGGATCTTGAGGGAAGAAGAATGGCTACCCAAAGGTTAGACAAGTAGGTCAGTGACAGAGAGTCTGATATCTAGTCCAATTCTCTGGCTGTGCTGCCTAGCTAAATAATGATTCATTTAGTGATTGGGCTCTTCTTTGATCCCTACTGTATAACAATGAGGCTTTGGAGTGTTTTATTGTGCTATTAAAAAGGAACTCCTACTAGGGAGGTGGGAAGGGAAAGGTTTACTAGACAGCTGTGTTTGTGATGAATTGGCTTTGTAGCCTTTTTTTTGTTTTGGTGGGTTTTGTTTTTTTTTCCTGTCAGAATTGGGGAAACAGGTTGCTAATGTAATTACACTTCTTTATAGTTTACTTTGTGGCTTGTTTTGAAGCCTTTGGTTTTTTAATTCATTTAAATGTTGTTCTAGAACAGCTCGACTTCCTTCTGTTTTACACCCTTTTAGCTCATGACTGCAGTGCTGCTCAGAGCTGAAAACACTTTTTTTTGTTGTTGTTATTGCTATTATTATTATTATTATTATTACTTCTTGTTGTTGTTGTTGTTGCATAGGATCATGTTCAAACTACTGAAGTACCCGGGTACTTTAAGCATGGTGTGTGCTCGATATGGATGATTTGTGTAACACTTAGTTGGACAGACTGGCATGCAGCAAGTTGAGCTGCAGACCAGTGCTTGGAAATGTTTGTATTCTTCACAGCACAAGATCCCTGCAGTGCCAGGGCCTGCCGTGGATATGCTGCTGCACGAGCGGTGTTAGGCTTTTGGAAGCTTGTGGGGTTCTTGGGTTTATGTCAGGAATGTCAAAGCTCTGAGTATAAGGAGAAGTGATCTGCGGGGTATAAAATGAATGTATCACTGGAGATGACACTGAGAACAGCAGTGAAAGGCAGAATAACCAGACACACACCTCTGTAGAGTTTTCAATTTTTATCGTTTTCATGCAAAAGAAAGCAATCTCATTATCTGCCACTAGCAATAATGTTTGCCTTTCCCTGTGGTTTTCAAGGTGTTGCTCCAATGAACTTTTGTTTGAGTTAGATTTCTGAACAAACAAAGTGAGAGATGTTTATACTAGTAGGACAAGGTGTAGAGATAGACAGGATAATTCTTGCTGCAGTGTGTTCGGATAGCGTGAATGTTGTAATTTAAATATTTGGCTTCTATAGTCAACATGAAGGTCTGTCTTGATTTCGTTTGGATTGTTCCAAAGTGCTCTGGACATAGGAGAAACATACTGCCTTACTTCCCCTGAGTCCGTTAAAACCCTACAGGCTTGGAAAAAATGGACCTACCCATCAAGCAGCATAGTGGTTTGTAGTGCTGGTTCTCTTTAAAGGCAAACATGCTTAATTTTGGTGTCAGCGTTTCCTTAAATTCCTCAGGAATTCATGCATGCAAACCTGATTTGATGGGCATCCAGAAATGGCCTGTGGACTAATTCAGTTGTGCTGCAGGCTTCTTCTTAAGGTGAGAGATGTGAGAGGTTTTGGGCTAAGCTTTTTGCATAGTATTTAAAGTTTATGACGCTCTTGTTTCATTCAGGTATTAGTACAAGGAGAGCTGAAGTAATGAGAAGTCATCATGGAGGCACAGTCCCATAGCTCTACCACGACAGAGAAGAAAAAAGTGGAGAATTCCATCGTGAAATGCTCCAGTCGAACAGATGTCAGTGAGAAAGCTGTTGCCTCCAGCACAACTTCCAATGGTGAGTAACAGCAGGGATTTACTAGCAGCCAAACCTACAGTAATTTTATGTGCACTGCATTCTTTGTGAATTGAGCATTTGCACCTGGATTAGTGTTTGTTCTAAGGAAAGGCTAAAGAAAACGAGCAAGGGGGGTGGTGGTGGTGGAAAGTGGTAGGATACAATAAGGCCTGTTTTGGCATCAGGCGTAGTCTCTTTCTTCCAGATGTTCTAATTTGAGATGTAAACGTGCTAAGTTATTTATTATAGGAAGTTCCTGTTTTTGGCGTTTTGGAAATTGTCTTGATTAGCCTGGCGGGGCTTGCGAGTGCTTTGCATTTGGCCATTGAAATCTCTTACGCTAGTTAGATAATTAGTTATTACAAAAGAGACAGAAGTAACTCTGTCAAAATTAATGACAAAGGTTTTTTATCTTCTCTTCTTTTACAAATAAACTTGCTCCTCGCAAAGGGCTGCCCCCACCTCCCCGAAGTTCTTTAATGGCCAGGGACAAAACATCAAGCTAAGAGTTTATCCTCCAGTGAATTCATTTCAAAGTTGTGAATGTACAGCTTGTAGATTTGCAAAACTGAAGTAGTGTGCTTAATTCTCCCTAGAGATTACCTCACTTGACAATTTTACATATTCTCTGCTTCTCCAGAGAGTGTGTTATCCCAGCCCTAGCCCTTTCATCGTTCAGTGTAAGAGGGCCGAGTGTATCGGTCCCTACAGAATGCAAAACTGGCTTTGCATTAGGAAAGAAAATTGCTTGAAAAGGTGTGGGCAGCGTTTAGACCTGTGGATTTTGGATAGCTGCAGATTAACTGCTGGTTTTTGCAAATCAGTCTAATAATGGCTAAAACCAGAAGATGTTTTTCTGCGTAATTCGGAGTCCTGGTTTATTCCTGGTGAACCATTTTCTATTCACCCTTTCTGCTTCCATCATGCTCAGTCATCTAGGCTAGTGTCATGGGTTGAGCCCAGGCTGGGCCTAAACCACAACAGCTTGTGATCCAGGTCAGGTTCTCACTTTGATATCTTGAAGACAGACTTCTGCTTTCTCAAAGAAACATGTATCTCCCACTAGACTAAAGCAGAAAATACATGAATCTTATGGCCACACTAGAGGGGAATCTCTGTGGGTGAGTAAAAATTAGATGGCATATGTCCCAGTATCCTTCTGTGTGACTGGACTTCAGATTCAAAGCAAACTCAGCACCTGCTGACCTACTAGTTGGAGTTGATCCCCACAAGAGTACAGAAACTCTTGAGCAGCTATGGAAAAAGTTGAATCAGTTTTCTAAGGCATATGAAACTAGAACCTCAGCTGGTGTAAGTCAGCACAGATCCGTTGCTGTCAATAGAATTATAGTGGTTCACATTAGCTGAAGAGCTCCCCATTGTTTTGTTTTGTTTTTTTTTTTTATAATAGGATTTTCCACATTGGCCCAACTTTTCAAACAGATGCACATTTAAACACATGCGTGTATTTGATGTGTCAGGGGTTTGTGTTCAAACTTGATATAGGCACATGCCTCTGACTGTTTGGGCTAGCTTTAATGTTGTTATTAAACATTTGGCTATAAAGGGCTAAAAATAAAGCCTTCAAGATCTTTTTGCCTAATTCTGATACTGATTTACCCTGTGGTCAAGTAATTTTCTCTCTATAATCTACCTGTCAGCTTTAACGGTAATATTAGTTAGTTCTTAACTACCTGCTTCATCTAGGTGGTGTACTACTGCATGTCACGGGCATCACACTTGCAAGAGTTGGAATGGTTCTAAGTCTAATGAATGACTAGAAATTTTTGCCTCTGGAATTGTCTCCTATTAATGGAACGAGATGCTAATGTAGTACATGTCCTGTGGCCTGAGGCTGCGTTTGGTTAAGGTAATGACAGTTACCTTTTTTTTCAGTGGGTAAGGGTTGGTCTTTCTAGGCTTTGTATTTAGGGAAGTCACCAGGATCTCCAAGGTCTGGGTTTCTAATCTACCTTCATGTGTAACCTGGCAAATGACTTTCCAGAGATACAGGTTTGGGCTTCAAAGGGGTGAAAAATTCTATTCCTTCCTGGGTATGAAAAATTTCCTCTCAGTGTAGAGAGCACAGAGCACATACCAAAACAAATACTAATACCAAAACTTTAGAAAGTTTAACATGAGTTTTACTGTTGCAGTGTTTTAAAGTTTTGCTCCTTCCAGATAGGATTGTCATGATAATGAGTTTTGGTTACAAGGACCAATTTGCATGGAAGCTGGAGCTTGCATCGCATTTGCATCTTTTGTTCTTTAATGCTGGAATGAGTATTACTACAGGAACATCATCAGTTGATACAAGACACCACTCCTACAAAACGTGCAGCTTTTGTTGATTCAGTGCCTCTTTTTTGCAAAGGGCCGTGGTAATGTTAAGTGGTTGTGATTTGCATTTGAATGCTCTGTTAAACAAGGTAAGGTACCCTTAAAAGTAACAAAAAGACAGAATGATCCTTGCTGTTATCAGAAGAGTTTGCTGTCACTGCAGAGCAATATCTGCCTATCACACCAATGTCACCTCCTAAGCATGTCTGGTATCAGTCCTTCTCTCCTTCTGGACAACACATTAATTAGCAAATTTGCAGGATAACATGTACTTGAGTGACAGCTGTCTGAGGTGTGATGTAGAAGCTGGCATTTTCTCTGTAGCTCTGCTGTCTTCTGAAGGAGTCAGAACTTGGATCACAAATAGATTGAAAGGTGTTAGTTAGGGGTTTTATGCAAAGATTACAATCATGAAGAGACAAAGAAAATGCCATTATTTCAACAGTTCCCAAAAGTGAGTAATGCACCCAGTAGCAGAATCTATGTTAAAATGAATATTGAGTATGAAAAACTGTAAAATCATATGTGCAAACTGTTTATTGAAGAGCCTGGCGTAAAGCTAGGTGCAAGGGAAAGAAGGTGGGAAAGGTGACCCGAAGGGCAGCTCGTGTGTTAACCCTAACTACACAATGCAGGTTAAGAGGCTGAGACTTGTGGGTGCACCTTGGAAGGTCCCAGCTGCGCTCTGGCCTCAAACAATAAGCAAGCATGGGCCGTAGTTTACATCTTAGCCACTTCAGCTGAGTTCCTGTCATTGCTTAATACAAAAAAAGATTTTTGCTGCACTCACCTAACTACAAACTTTGACTGTATTGCTAGGATGCTTGCACTGTGTTAAATGATAAGGGCCTGCCAACGTTTCCATTATAAACTTCTAATTTCAGGGATTTTTAACTAAGCCATTAAAATGCGCTCCAGGCCAAAACATGTGGGGAAGGTCTTAGTGCTGGAGCAAATTAAAACGTATTTTAAAATACATGTGATCAAAAAAGTAAGAGAAAAAATTCATATTGTGTAATAACTCAAAAAAAATCTTTGATGCACTTTGATCCCTTGTTGGACTTTGTAATTTGGGACCACTCTTGCTTTGTTTTGAATTCATTTTTGCAAGCGTCTGATTTTTTCTCCTCTATGTTTCATTTTGCGTATCTCAACCAAACTGCACACAGTTTGCTAGGGTACGTTTCTTTGAAAACTATTCCTTTTACTTCTTCTTTCTTTGACTGCTGTATTTACTGCTAGGCTAATATCCAAGGTGGGGAAAACTGCTCAAGAAAATTGCTAATGGAGATGTTAGTTCACAAAAGGCTGTATGAATAGAAAGTTTGTGCTAAGGTATAAAGTAAGCTTCCTTTTGCGTATCGTGTGATTTGATAGCCTCAGACTGATCTGCTTTGGCAAAGTAATAACAACAAATAAATGCAGTTTTTATGTCATGACTATGTCACTGGTATTACATTGGAGTAACGAGGCCCATGTCCTGGACCACCTTGCTGCCAGGGTGCTGTCTTCTCAGGCCTTGTCTTCTCACACGCGCATCCCTGCCGCTCTTCTGGGGGCAAAGCAGGAAGACTGTCCCCTGCCGTGTCAGTGCATGGATTTAGGTCATCATCCTGAAAGTTGCTGCATGCACACACAGGTTTCTATCAAGTTGTGCAAGGAATGCCTTTCTGAAGAGAGGTATCCATTGATAAACTCATCAAAATTAGTGCTCCCCTTGGAGAGCCTTCGCCTGGTATTGCAGGTCATGAAAGCTGCTTAGACCTCCACTGGATGATATGGTACCTCCTGTATTTCAAGTAATCCCAGGATTAAAAAGAGATCTTCTAGTGAATGCTGAAAACATTGCAGGAGTCCGCATGGTGACCTGCGTTACTGAAGTGTGATGAACGCTCACACGTTCTCAGCTACTCCTCCACGCTGCTCTGCTGGCAAGTGCCAGGGCTGGCAGGGCGAGCGGCATGCCTGCCTCTCAGCCACCGTGTGTCGCAGCCTGGCATATGGGCTGTCGCTGAGACCAGCAGCACACTAAGTCGATATGCTGGGCTGAGCACTGCAGCGCCAGAGCAGAAAACTCTGCTCGCTCCCCTGCCTGCACAGCTGTGCTGCTCAGGGCTGGTGCAGTACCCTCCTGCACCCCGGCACCGCCAGCCCTCCCGAGTCCCGGCATTGCAGTAAAGTCTTGAGCTCCAGTCCAGCAAGTACGCAAGCAAATGTCTTGCTTTAGGCAGAGGCCTGTTGGCCTCTGTTGGCCTGAATGTGGGTATTTGCATGCTTACAGTTAGGCAGTTGCTTTAATGTTTTGCCAAGCTGGCCGCTTTGGCTCTATGCTCTGTTTCGTAGGTAAATCAGATTTATTGTTAGAGTACTTCCTAAGAAGTGTTGACCAAAAAACCCCACGCTAACCTAACACAGCCCTCAGCTATATGCAAATTTTTTTCCACTAAATCTGTAGTATGGCTATAATTAATTTTTCGCTTTATTTTCTAAAAAGTACAGGGATTTTCTGTGTAGCATGAATTAATACTTTTATAAGACAAACCTGCACTTTGCGGCATTGTTTGGAGAACATTGGGAGATTATAATACTGTTTTCAGCCCTGATTTATTTACTGTTTGGCTTGTGAGTTTTGTCGGTGACTAAAATTCTTTCCTCTTTTGCACATTTTGGCCCTAAACTGATGTTTTTAACGTTGCATTAAAACAATGCGGTTATTGTATAGGGACTCCTTCAGTGTCTGACAGGCAAGCACTTATTTTCAGTTTGATGTGTTTTGTCTAGTTTTTGACCCATGAGCTCGTTCCGGTGTAATCTGATATTTCTTATTAACCTATTACTCTGCCTTAAAAAAAAAAGCTAATTATAAACGTATGTAGGTTGTGGACTTGACTACCTTTATCAGAATCAGATAGTTATTGAGAACATACTTTAAAGTGATAGAAAGCAGAAATTATTATCTTAATGATGATGTAACTTAAAACCAAGCTTGATAGATGAATAAATGAGGGGAAGTTCATTCGTCCACTTTGATTCTTTCAGGAGAAGAGCCAGCTTCGTCTAGGTCTCCTTTTTTTTTTTTCTTTCTTCCTAGTAGTTCGTTCAGGATGGAATGAGGGAGGTATTCGGCAGACTGCAGCCCCGTAAGAATCACGTTTCCTGTTTAAACTTTGAATTGGTTACTTGTCCTGCTGCTTGCTTTCAAGCTCACCATAAAATAAGTGTTAATCGTAATACCCATTCCTGGCCCCCTCGTTGGACTGATGTGCCCCGGGTCCCATTGAGAGGTCAGGGTTTGTTCGGAAGAGGTTGTTAGGTATCAAGAAGCATTACCTGTACCGTGTTAGTGACCTGCAAATTGAGTCCCAATTTGAGTATATAAGACCTGATTCTGCAAAGTGATCAGGAGATGCCCTCCTCCTCTCCTGAAATCAGAGGGGATGGAAGGGCCCTCTTTGCTTCTTCTTTTAAGTTCAAGGATGAAAAAACATCCTATAGTATTAGGTACTGGAAGTGACGATCTTGTAGAGGTTTTTCAGAGGGTTTTGTTTTTCAGGAGGACAAATATTTCAAGCAATTCCTATCTGTAATGGTGGCGTACAGTAGCATGAAAAGTAAGGGTAGAATGGTCACGTGTGGTAGTGCAGAAAAGTAAGGGCAAAGACCTGATCTTGTAAGATTTCATGTACCCTTCTGTTCTAATAATTGTGGCCAGGTCCTAAGGGAGTAAACTGAAGGAAGGTACCTGTCCTTGGGCAGGCTGAGCTCTCCTGATGCTTGGAAATATTGGAAGCAAAAGTATTGGAGGTTGTAATTAAGTGGGGACTGCATGTCTTGGTATTTTGTAATCTGATGTGAGTAGCTGATTAAATACGTGTTCATTCAGAGTAATGCATCCATGGTCCCTTATGCTTACTAATAAAATTTCAGTCATCAAGTTAGGATTTATCGTAGACTGTAATAACTCATTCTCCCTGATACTATTTTCTAGTGTTGTTCCTCAGTGAGCCAGCCCTACCCTTACCCTGCTCCAAACCCAGTGATGTGCAAGTGCAATACAGTATTGCTTCATTAATTCTGCTGAGATTTCCCTCCTTTTTTCCCCCTTTCTCTCCCTTCCCTGCAGTGGTTAATAGCATAAGGGATATTAAATGTCAATCCTCCTGTATCCCTTTGCAAGTTCCAGAAAGAGATGATTGAGTGGCTTATCCCTGCAATCACTGTAATCAGTAAGTAATGACTTAACATCCTGCTGGATAACACAAGGTGGAATCGGGAGAAAACATTAGCAGCAAAAGCTTGCCACCTGGACAAGGTAGAGGTTAAATTTAGGGAATTATACACTGGGGAGGTTTTTTTTTTCCGTGAAAAACAACAACAAACACCCCCCCCCCCCCCCAAACACCCAAACAACCATATTGCAATTGTACCTGGGTTTTGAAATAGAGTAAGAAGTCATGGTAATAAAAAGGTTTAAAATGGGCCTCTGCAGTATGGCAACGGTACCCTGCTCTGTATCTCGTGCTTTGCAGGAGGCCAGTATCAATCAGACCTCAAAAAAATCAGGCATTAAAGCCCGCAGTACTGCAGAGGGGGAAGCAACCAAGAGCTTTGATTTTTAGTAGGAAAAATGCTGCTGGCAGCTGAAGCTGCAGTGATATTGTTAGCCTTCCAGAAAAGGGCTCGCCTGCTGCCCTTAAATGCTGATCCCTTGGGAAGATACCCTAAAAGAGAAAGGGCCTCCTGATGGCCTTGCAGGACCGTGCCAACCGATGGCACCAAAGCGGGGAGGCTGTACGGGAGCAGCTCTGCTGCTCCAAGTGCTGGCACCTTCCTGCGAGCCGCTGGAAATGGGTGTCAACAAACACGTGGGTGCCAGGCGGCTGGGGAGGATTGGAAAGGCACTAAAAAAATGAAGGCAGAAAACCCTTGCATCTTGGGTCCTGAAAAAAAGACCAGACTTGGGAATCTGCAAGTGAAGGAGCTATGTGGAGCAGATCATCTTCTTCTTGAAGTAAATAAAAAGAATTTTTTTAAATCCTTCCAATTGACTTAAAAACAGGCAACGCCTCTGGCAGGCACAGTGTTTGGCTTTACAATTTGAGCTGTGTAAATTAAGGCAGTTGAAGTAATTAAATTACTTAACGGGTTTTCAAACGGCATTCGTGTTTTCTTTGCTAGATGTTTTCTATTTCATGTCTGTCTCCGGTTAAAAGGAAATAATCAGGCATCAGTGTTGCATTTGGTTATATACCTACTCTGTATGTTTCTATTTACTTTTTCAGTGTTTGGGTTTTTTTTCTTTCGTTTTCTTTTCTGGAAGATACAAAACCTCAGCTTCTGCTTACGTCGAAATTGTTACTAAATACATTTGCCAAAAAGTGGGAGAAGGGTGGTAAGGGTATGCGATTATGTAAAGAAGGTACTGTATTAAAACTTCATTCTCTATATTCTTTGCCTTATCTCATTATTTTGGGGTGAGGGTGGGAGGGGAGGGAGATGCATTCTTTTGCCATCCCAACTAAGAAGGAATGAGATGGATTTTATTGCTGTGTTATTATCTTGTTTCCCATTAAAAGTCTTTGCCTTTGATGTATGCTGCAAGTGGTCTCAATTCAATTTGCAGATTCTGTTTTTGTTCGTAAGGCTGGCAATTCAGAAAAATGTTGATTTGCTTGTGAATGTGATCTGGACCTTCTGATGACTGTAGATTTCAAGTGCACAGAAGCACTTTGGAAAAGAAAAGTACACAGGAAATGCTGAGTTTTGTTTAGATGATTTTAAAATTTGGCTTGTGAGGCTTTATGGGTCAGATTATCAAAAAGCAGTTCCTAATCTTGTGCCTGCAATCAGCTGGAGTCTTGCTGCACAGTAGCTGTGTATGCACATTCTTTGCACATACCAACCGCTTGAAATACGCTGGTTTCCGTTCATTTAGTATGACTTTTCATGCATGTTCCACACGCAGCCAAGTGGAAATGCGAAAACTTAAGTCCTACACATGCAATAGCTTGAAAATGCACCCAGATAGCCCAAGTGAAGGGGATTTTTTTTTTTTGTTCTGCTTAATAGAACAGATTTGTAGTGGTGGAGTGTTCCCTAAGATGAGATGATAAATTGCTGAAACTTAACTTGGTATTAAAAAATGTGCGCGCTCTCTCTCGCTCTCACTCTGTCCCTGTCGTGTGCTTGCTTTTCTCTTGTTTTCCAGCGTAGGGGTTCATGCATAACAACAGCGGATTTTGTAGAAAAGTTCCTTCTGGGCCTGACTGCTAGTGTTCTCTGCTCCTCCTGGTCTCTCTTTTTTCTTTCCTTCTTTCTCTCCTTTCTCTTCCCTCTCTTTTCTTTCCACCCTCCACCCCCCCCACCCCCTTTCTTTTAGTTTTCAGAAAGTTGAGTTCCATCCCAATTATTAAATCTTCGGAGACCATTCCCACATGGTTCTGTAAATGGTAGCTTCATCCTGAGTTCTTTCATCTCTTTTCCTGCTCTCCTGGCTTGACAGTTGAAAAGGTCTGACTGTGCCACACAATGGTTTGATTGGTTTCTCTAGGGGAGGCTTTACCCTGCCTCATCATTCGCCAGGCAGGTGGACCAGAAAGTCTCTTGATTCTTTTGTTGCCTCTCAAAGTCCGAGGTCTTTGACTGAATAAATCCTCCGTCATGGGATAATTTGCTAAAAGGAGACTGAAAGATGTGAGAGAAAAGCCTCACTACTTGGGTGCTGAATTAATGAAATAACTGGGCCTTGGAGTTTGCAATTGAAAAATCACCAGGAATGCAATGGGTGGAGACAGGCTTCAGAATGCAAGCCCGTTACTTCCCCGTAATAAACTATGAGAGCTTTAAATGATATTGCTAAATACGCTGGCTCGCCTGGCCGCCTCCGGTTGTTTGCATTTGCAGCCCCGTTCGGCGGGGGAAGCCCGAGCAGAATAAAAGCCCGTTTGGTGCAGCGCCTAGTTAGTCATTAGATTATTACAAGGGGCTGGAAAGAATTCCATATGACAGAACTAGGGTTGAGTTAACACAGGACGAAAAGTAATTTACAGATAGGCTGTCCTCAGCCATCTTCGTAGCCCCTGATAAGGTTTCATTTCAGAATGGATAGGCGACATTTCCACTTACGGGCCCATTCTGCGACACCTGTGATAACAGCTTCTGGATCCTAATTGAAATTGGTTTCAAAATGGATTTTCACTTTTCTCTGTCTGTGGAAAATATTGAATGGACTCAGAGCTGCCACAGAGAATCCCAGACCTTGGAAAATGGAGCAAGAAGCCAGGATCATCTTTCATAACTTTGTCGATGATATGACAGTTTTGTTATCTGTCTTATTAATGAAATCATTGATCACCTGATGAGGGAGATAATAAACTACATTTTTGCTGCTGTTCAGGAAGCTCAATTAGATTTTTTGAAAATACAGATGGGGGAAAACCAAGCCAAAACAGTGAAGCGAACGTTGTCAGGTCTATTTTCAACTTTGTTTTTCTGGAAGATTTTTAGTCACGAGAAGTCTCTGAGAATGTAAAATGCTGACTGCATCTTGGGCTTATTGAACGTAAAAAGGGAAAAAAAAGCAAGCAAACCTGATGCTCGCGCTAAGACTTAGTTGTTGGTTTTTTTTGTTTTTAACAAACCGTACTAAGTAAATAGCACTTAAGTCCTAGTGCGTGCCATGGAAACTCAGATGAACTGAGAAACAATGGGGCTCAATTTTAGCTGAAGTGGGATTAGTGATCTGAACTCTCTGAATGCCCTGAGGTGGACAAAGGCCGGTGCTGAGTGTAGCGAAGGCTTGCCGTGATGCTGGTTTTCCTGGAAATAATTTCTGCTTTAAGAACAGGCAACAGCCTTTAGTTGTTAAAGCTGCTCAGGCATTTTGGAAAAATGAAGTTCCTTCCTTTTTTTTTTCCCCCACGCCCCCCCTTACTAATGGACTTGTGGGGATTTTTAAACGCAAGCAAACGTAATAAAGCGCCTGCTCGGGAGAACCTGTGTGTGCAGGCTTCGAAAATAAAACCTGAGAGGATTTTGTAATGTGTTGTTTCCCTGGCTGTTTTCTAATTATTGGAGAAAGAGATAAATCTGTTGTTTGTGCATGGTTGCTCTGGAATGCGTGCTGTATTCCTTGAGGAAGGTGGGAAGGGATAGTTTTTCTGAAGAGAGATGCCTGTGACTTCTCATATTTCACTGTGAATTGTATCCTAGGTGTTTCTTCAGTCCCTCCGCTGGTGTGGGTCAATCTATCCCCCTTTTTAAGCTTGAAAGGGGAGCTGTGATCAAAGGCTTGAATGATGTCACTGATCTCTGGTGATTGATTAGGAACAGAAGTTTTGGAGCATTTTGCATGTCCGCCTTTTCCTTATCACTTCAAATCCATTAGTGCCTACCCATTAGAGTAGCTTTCAATCAGGGGAAAAATAACCCACGCACATATGTGTGTCTATATCTATATATAAAAAAAAAAAATATATATATGCCTCACATGTATATGTATATATAGAGAAAAGGAATAGGAGAGTGTACAGGCTTCGTGGTCTTTGAGTTATAAATGTATTTTTCTTTAACGTAAAAGGAAATAATTTTTATTGGTCTGTGTTGATACAGGAGATATTTATTAATTGCTAAACTCTTGGGGGTAATTCTCCTCTGTTCTTCTGCAGCTACTCTCACAGATTTAAATTTGCACAGTTCTCTGTTGTCAGTGGGTTTTGGCTGCTTTATCTTCATTTTCTGTAGTTTACCCAGAGAGGAACCGTGCCCCTGCTTGTTACTTCTTTGCTGTGCCTGAGATGCACATTAAGATCCACCGTGTCTGTCAGTTGCTTAGAGACTTTTTTTTAATTAGAGATTGAAAAATAAGTATTTTAAGTGTGAGTCTCTTGGAAGTTCAGAGCTAACCAGGTTGTATGTTAAGCTGTTAAGAGAAAAGATCTTTCATCCATAAGGGAGGAGCAGTCCTCCGACTCTCGATGGTGCGGGAGGTCAGGCAACGGGGTTTGCTCATCTGCGTAAGGGTAGTGTGTGTGAGCAAGCCGTACAGGACTTGAATCTGACTTCGCTGTGGTATAGATGAGGAGGATGGGTGGCATGAAGCTGGAGTCCATTCTTAAATATCCCACTTCTAACAGCATATTGTGATTTAAATGAGGAACTTAAAAATTCCGCACAGGCTTTAAAAATCTTGAGTTAATTAATTATTCTGGTAAATGGAAGCTTTCAGTATGTAGGATAATTCAAGAAGGTTAATGTTATTTTCGTGTATCTCTTTTCCCCTTTCTTTTTGGTAGCTTGGCTCATTTCTCTGTCTCTCTCTCTCTCAAATCTCCTTCGCTCTCTCTTCTACTGTTGTGCATTTCACACCAGGAGATGACAAGTCTTGTGATTGCAGCAGAAGCAATTGAAAGAAAATAAAAAGAGAGTTCTTTTTCTCTGGTGCTGGCCCATGAACATACCGTAAAAATTGGATTAGACACACCTAGAGTTGGGATTGATTGCATCTTGAATGGGAAATTAGAACATCTGAAAAATTCCTTTTTGGATGGAACAGAAGCACAAGAAGGAAAAGTTGGAAGGAAACCAGAGAAGAACTGTAAATCACTATTAAAGTTACTTCCTATGGTTTACCATTGGCTGTCAAAGAAAATTGCCTCGGGCTTGTTTATAGCTAATTCCATCTATAGAAAACTTCAATTTGTGGACTGGCCTCTGAACGGGATTGATAACTCTGTTTATAGACCAGGATGGGTATCTAAAGATAACAGATAATGCAAATAAGCCTTTTTTTGATAAGCCAGGGAAGCAATTATGGATACAACTTGGTTGATGGATTTCAGAGGGCCTTTTCGCAGTTTATAGATTTTTTTTTTTGCGTTATAGTTTTCTTAGCGCTGTTAGAAAAACAAAATCGGAGTCATTCAAATAGAACTAAAAAGATGAAGCGGCTGATATAACCAGCTTTCCTACCACTTGTAAACATAGTGAATCAGATTAAAAAAATAAACAGGCAGTCTTCAGCCTTCTCTGGGAGAGGTATGGTTTGATAAAAATGTATGTTTAATATTCAATTTACAGTTTCATCTGAAGCGTGTAAACCTAGATGTCCTGTGGGAGTTTACTGCCTGCTCCAACTTTAGTTCAGATAAAATGCTCCTTGTAAACTGTCTTCCTGCTTTTGTTTTCGAATTTGTGTTTCTGCTGGAGAGGAGGAGGGTGGAAGCTGGACAGTGCGAGTTGTTCGAGGCTCCCTGGGGTGCTCAGCACCTGTGATGGTTAAGCCCTTAACCCTGGGCTCATTTCCGTGGTGACCGCAAGGCGCAGCCACGCGGAGCAGGCTCAGGAGGCGACCACACCGCGTGGTGTGTTTCCCTCTCAACTCTGCAGGTTTTCCCATCAGAAGTGCTTGGGAAGCCACAGCTTCTCACAGCCAGGAGGAGACCTGTGGCTGGGGATTGTGGCTGCCAGATGTCAGAGGGGAGGCTTGGTCTGCTCTCCCTACCTCGACTGTCCCGCTTAGCTTGCCAGTACTCCAAGCCTGCTGCTGCTTTTGCGTGTTCTTCTCCCTGCATGAGGAGAGCGCGCTTTCCTTATCCCTTGGTGTTTGTGGGGCTGCCCTGAGGAGGCAGAGCTGCCCGCTGCCTGCAGGTCGGGGGACATCCATCCCTTCCTGGGGTTGGGGCTCAAAACAGGGAGTATGACTTGCAGGATCCATAGTGAGACAGGGATGTGGCAAAACTAACCCCGTAAAAGGTGCGTGGTAAGGCGCGTTCATAGTCATAATTTCATATTGTTCGTTAGCGGTGAGACTGAATTTAAGGCCCCAGCCCACAACTCACTTGAATACTGAAAGGATTGTTAGCAACTTCAACTAGTCCAGGCTTTAAATACTTAATCTTATGTGTCGCTTTCCAGTCTCCTTACTCAAGCCTTTGTCTTTTAGTTGGTTCTCTTTAGTGGGACATCTGGGCTCCTGACATACTTGATCACTGAATTATAACCTTCATCTCTGAATCACAAAATCACAGAATGGTAGGGGTTGGAAGGGACCTCCGGACATCATCTGGTCCAACCCTCGTGCTAAAGCAGGTGCCCCCAGAGCAGGGCGCACAGGAATGCATCCAGGCGGGTTTTGAATATCTCCAGAGAAGGAGACTCCACAGCCTCCCTGGGCAGCCTGTGCCAGTGCTCTGGAACTTGAGATAACTTCTGATGAAGCTATCTCAGGACCTGATCCTGGAAATGTGCTTTCTTTTGCGAATGTCCTGTTTGATGGCTATTTTGTATCATCAGAAAAAAAGAAAAAAAGAATTATGACTTAGTTCCAATGCAGTTGTAACAGTTAGAGCGAGTCCTTGTAGTTTGCACTACTCCAGGTTTCAGGGACTTGGTAAGATACAAACTTTGCTTCTGTGATGAAGCCAGTGGCACGACTAGCATTGATTTCCACGGGAGCAGCATGGGGATCCTTTTATTTTAATTGATATTTAAATATTTAGTCACAAACCACTGTAAAAATCTTCTGGTTTTCACAGGCTTTTTCAGTGCCTTCGTAATGGATCACACCTTTCACTGGAAAGCAAAACGGAAACCAGCAAAGTTTTGCTTAGAGAAATGCCAGATTTCTAAGCTGTTATCTGAACATTATTTTAAACCTCCTTTTCTGAGTGCTTGTGCATGATGAATTATTTCTTACCTTCAGAGACTTTTGGCTGAAGAGTTAGAGTGAATGGACATTGGCATCTTTCAAACACCAGGACGGGTACAGGATCACGGTGCCTCTGCCAAAAAAGAATGGAACTGGCCTACCTCAAGGGATTTCTCCCAACTTCATTCCCAACATTCATCCCGATCTAAGTCAGTGCCATGTTTTCTAAGTATTGGTCAAGGAAAAATATTTATGGTAGGTTTTATTTAGTATTTTCAATTTGATGTGCATCAGCATCTTCTTCTGACAGTCTCCCTGCGCTTAAAATAGCTGTTTCAAGACACCATTTTGTTTACTGAGATGATAGAGGGCAATGTTGCATATATAAAAGCAGAAACAATTTAAAAGTCCTGTTCTCAGCTTTGAACACTTTCTTCTGATTATTCACAGGATAGGGGGAGGTAGGTTGGTTTCCCTGTTTGAATTCCCAAAGACCTTCTCCTTCAGCCATCTAACTTAAATCAGCATTAAAGCCTTGCATACTTTTCCTTTGGCACCACAACATTATTTATTTTTTTCTCTGAGAAATAACCTCAGTATGAAGGATATGAACACATCTCAAGTAATAAAAATATTTCAAGGGACGGTGATTTATTGCTACGTTTATCTTCAAGGCTCAAAACAGATGCTAAAAATAAGCCTACTCTTGAAAAAATAATTCTATCTATAAGCGAATGAGAACCTTGAGCAAAGATATACAAAATTCCACCAGGTATTTACAAGAGGAATAGAGAGAGAAAGTGAAAGGAAGGAAGGAAGGCAGGACCTAAAAGAAAAGGAACGAAGTAAAGGAAGAAGGGAAGGAAAGGAAGAGCTCTGTGCTCCTCTATGGTGCTCTCATTTGAACAGTCTTCAGGTGAATTTTTTGGTTGTCATAGTTGTACTGAGAATCTGTCAGAAACCAGTATTTTAGCATTGTTGGACAGAAGTCACTGTTGCTCATAGAATCATAGAATCATAGAATGGTAGGGGTTGGAAGGGACCTCTAGAGATCATCTAGTCCAACCCCCCTGCTAACGCAGGTTAGCCTAGAGCAGGTTGCACAGGAATGCATCCAGGCGGGTTTTGAATATCTCCAGAGAAGGAGACTCCACAACCTCTCTGGGCAGCCTGTTCCAGTGCTCTGTTACCCTCACAGTAAAGAAGTTCCTCCTCATGTTCAGGTGGAACTGCCTGTG
>VZSC01018432.1:708024-729465 GCA_013398225.1 Steatornis caripensis | reverse complement strand
GTTCATCCACGGAGGTCTCCTGCCTCCTTTGCTCAACTTCTTCTTCATCGGGATGCACTGATCCTGAGCTTGGAGGAAGCGGTTCTTGAATATTAACCAGCTCTCTATGGCCCCCCTGCCTTCTAGAGCCCTAACCCAAGGGATTCCTCCCAGCAGGTCTTTGAAGAGGGCAAAGTTAGCTTGCTTGAAGTCCAGGGTTCTAATCTTACTTGTAGCCCTGCTTCTTCCACGCTGGATCCTGAGACCAGTACTTCAACTGCAGAGGTGTAAGAGCTTGTGTGTAGGTGCGGAGTAGTTGATACAGAATAACTTAACATGAATTTGCATAATAGGTGACTCTAAGAAAAACATTGTATTTCAAACTTCTTAATTATGGGGAAAAAATGTTACCTTTAGACATAAATGTTAGACACGAAGGGAGAGCAACAGGAGTTTTTTGTTTGAGTGTCTGAACGCAATTTAGGCTGCTGCTTTTCTGTTTGTATTTGGCCAGGCGAACTGTGTTGGGTTTACATTGCTTACCTTCCGAGACATGTCAGCTGTTTGGGAGGTGAAGGCAGAACCTCAGCCGAGTTCAAGAACAGAGCAGGACTTGGGCACAATGTTGACTGCTGCCTTTTTGCAGTCCCAATAAGTCAGACTTACTGGCCAGGCCTCTCTGTGTAAGAGGGGTTGCCTTGAGCATGTGCTTGGCAGGGCTGTGGGGGGCATCCCTGATATCTGTGGGACTCAGGCATGGTCTGTCTGTATGCCGTGTTGCCGTGTACAGATGCTTCTGGGTTTCCAGGAATCTTGGCTGCTGTGAAAACCGAATCCTTGACAGTCTGGTTGTGGGAGCTCCCTGTCTTGCACGATTAAACTTATTTTAACGTGGAACGTACCTAAACAATGATAAATTTAGAGGAATCTAAGGAAAATCCTTTATTTCCTTGGGCTTATATTTGTTTTAGAAATAAAGAGAGCAGTGAAATTGCTTTTCCTTGGTTCTGCTGGAGGAGTTGCAGAGGCCAGCAGTGTGTATATCTCACGCTATCAAGCTGTAATTGAAAGGGAGAGTGTTCAGAACTTTGCAACAGTTAATTCTTCTTCAAAATGTAGAGTCCTTGAAGTTAGGTGGATGTCAACTAAAGTAAACGCAAGCCATGAAGAGGTATGCAATGATCTCACTGAAAATCTGTTTCCCAGCTTGCTGTCCCTTCAGGTTGTAGGCTTTTCTTTCGCTCATTCTGGAGGTCAGGCAGAATCGGTTTCCAACCTGAGAAGGGAGACATAAAAATAAGAATGTGCAGATGTTGCTAACAACACGGTAACATTGCTCCTTCATCTGTTCCCTTCTCCAAGATCGGTCCATCCAGTCTAAACTTTCTCTTAAGAGGTCATCAAAGAGTGTGAAGTTGGCTCGTATGATACTGCCACGTGACTGCAGTTTATTTCGAGGGATGGAATTGAAAGGGAGAGGTGGATGGAGCTGGAAAGGGAAAAGGAGATTCCACTTAGAGTTTACAGTGCTTTTGGTAAACTTTTTTTTTGTTGTTTTACTTTTTTTTTTTTTAAGTTGGTGTCTGGTTTAAAAACGCTCAGAAGGCTTCTTTCCATAAAACATATTTCTTTTTGTTTCATTGATAGATATGCCTGCGAGTGACTTACTTAAAACTAAAAGGGACCGTGAAGGCAGGGGAGAGGAGGAGGATGTTTTACATTTCAGTGTTTTAGGAAATAAAAATTAGCAAACACTAATAGGTGTCTGTTCTTTCCTATTCTTTATTAAAATGCATGGGCTGTGGATCAAATGACTTTATTCAATGCACAGCATTTCAGCTACCTTGAAATGGAAGACTGCAGGCAGTTGGATAAATTTCCTGGAAAGTTGCCCGGTTTCAGTGTTGCTTATATAAGCTTGGCTGTATCCTCTGGGGAATAGTATTTTGTAACATGTTATATCAGGATGAGTATCCCTATGTTCCCTTTAGCTCTGGGATGCCAGAAGTAGATGAGTGATGGTGGTGGTGATGATGATGGCTGTCTCTCTCTCTCTCCCCTTTCTGGGGTTAATGAAGGACAGTCATTAGGGACCTTTGCCAAATCAGGGTGCTACCCCTCTCTGCTTTGCTATCATCTGAAAATAGCATGCAGCGTGCATTACTCACGATAAGCACTTATGGTTGAGTTGGAAATTATTTTGCAATTGCCATGTTTTTGGAATTGCTGAATTATAGTTAAACTTGTTGTGAAGCCAGTATAATTAAGGATGTGTGACTCCCTTATTAGACCGCTTTCTTGTTGGTTTTCAAGAAACAAGCCATCACAGCTTGTTTATATGCTGGTATTTTATCTCCGCAGATGTATGTTCAGCTCTTGGCTGTGCTACAGTTAAGATGGGATTTGAGGTCTTGTCCTTACCTCTGTTAGATAACTGTTCGTGTCAGAAAGAAATGCCTGAGAGTTTCATGCTTCTGAGACCAGTACTGTAAATTCACCGCTGGGGTAGATGAAGTGGCTGTGAATCTGTAAGCACTGCAGACTTGGACCTTCTTGTCTTTTTCATGGTGGTAGCACTGAGAAACATCTGTTCGTGGAGGCAGACCCTTTCTCTCATGAATGCACATGCAAATTCATCACTGGAACCTGCGAACGAGCACACGTTGGGTGCGCCTACATGTGCTCCAGTTTACCACTTGATCCTTCTGCTTGGGTTACTTAATACAGAGTAACGAAGTCATGCTCTCAAAAGGCTGTACCAGTAGGTAGCAGTCTAGCTTCATTATCTATGGACCTAATTTTATGTCAAGAATTGCTGTCAGCTTGGCAATAAACCCTTGCAACCGGGTATGAAGTCTGATGATGCTAGTTGCTTGCATTGTGTAGTGCTTGTTGAGGGCTGGAATGCTCTGAGGACTCCTGTGAGGCTTGGAGTGACAAGGGCAATACACGTTATGACACATTTCAGAGTAAAAAATAATCTCTTAGGGTATTTATGATCCATAAAGACACTTAGCGTGAAGGTTTTCCTATGCAGAGCAAAGAGAGAAGGTCTTCTGACTAAATAAAGGAGACCTACAGGGGAGCGTGTCTGCAAGGTGGATTGGGTAATGACAGTGGTCACTGAGCTGAGGTGACACAGGTCACCTCGTGGGGTTGTATAGCAGTCACTTATGTTACCTTAATTCCTTTCTGTCTCCCTAGCTGGTAGGGTCCATTCTTCTTCCTTGAGAAGTCACTTTTGTTCCTTGCCTGCAACCTGCTAAGCTGAGTACAGGAAATGTCGTTGTGTTTTGCTTTCCCAGCTGTCGCTAATCCAGCTTTTTACTGTAAAATTAACTTGAAACAGTGATTGCTTGAAGATAACGACCTGACCTAAAAATCCACATAATGTAAAATTGTCTTTGGATGCTGATGGGTGCTACTTACACAGGCTGCTACCCTGGAGTCATTTATGCGTATGCCTTTTTGGTGGGACTGGGATGTTGTATGTAAAATGCCTGTTTACGAATAGATTTATAGGTTGGATGAGATTGGACGAGGATCTCTTGGCTTCTTTTCATCACAGATGTAAGAGGAGATTTCTCTCTCATGATTTACAAGGTTGAGCGAGCTAGAATAAAGTGGCAGGTGTCATTCCAAATGCGTGAGTCTGCATTGGTGGAAGCGATCGTTCATATGGCTTTTGCATATGCTCTGGGAGTTGCTGTTAAGTCAATATTTACTTCTCAGGGAGTAAATGCCAGAGTTGTGTCTGAGAGCTGCTACTGCTGCATCGATGAGAGAGTTATTTGCTATGTCATCAGGCAGTTTTGGAAGTGGTGTGATTATGAGCTTGTGGTAAGTAGCTGGAAACACAAAAGATGTTTTTCAGCAACCCTGTACAACTTTCCAGATCATCTATTTACAAAATGTTGCAGAGTGGCTCTCTAATGTGTCACAAACAGCTTGTTCAGTGTTTCTCCTTTAGGATCTTCAACGCCATCAAGGGAGGTATATTCCAGTTGGCATCACTGAACTTTTGGTTAGAAGCTTTATTTTGGTGGAGGAGGAGGATGGAGGAGAGAATTCAGTTGACAACTTCTGAAACTTGTTTTAATTAGTAGCCTTTATGTATAGACTGCCTTCGGTCTGGGTAGGACCCTATCCCAGCGGAAAAGCAGTGATTTCACTGAAGACAATTGCAGTGTGGTTTTGTCTGTATGCTGAAGAATGCTTTAAAAATGCCTTTTTTTTTTTTTCCCCCGTCACGTCACCATTACCTGCCTGGGGGACTCACCTGTGCAGCATTTATGCAGACAGGTTCTCTGGCAAGGGTGGGAGCAGGCAACCTGCAGGTGTAAATGTGTGCTGCAGTGGCACATCAGTGCTGGGCATACCTGCCATGCGTCTGTGTTTATGTGTAAATGCATTACTCCACCCTCTCTTGCTTTCTGCAGAATGTGGCCACCACTTTGCAAGGCTGTGGGAGGTAAGCTGGTGGTTATGCAGTATTTAACCTTCGCCTGCACTTTGTGGGAGGCTTAAGAGTCTTCTGGGAAAGAGGCTGTAGCGTGAGACTGCCCGTGTCTTCTCCCTTCGCGTATAAAGCTGGGTTGAGTGTAACCTCCTTGGAAGCTGGAGACTTCTGTGGAGTTTAGGGCCCGATCCACAGTGGATTGAGGTTAGTACCTTCCTAATGGGCTTTGGCAGAGTCCCTGTGAAAACAGGAGCAATTGGCCCACAGAAAGGATGCTAACCCATTTTTCACGCTTGCCTCCTCTCCACTTAGGAATCAGTGGGGAAAAGCATGACTCGTAATGACTGCTGATTATAAATAATTAGGAGTCATTCAACATTTAGGCTAACATATTTAGGTTGTGATGTGTTTTGCATTTATTAAGTGTTGGCTGCTCTCCTGTGGTTTGGTGTCTTTGCTTAGTATCTCTCACCAGATCCTTGTGTAAACACTGGGCTTGGAGGAGAAGATGGGCCCCCAGTTTGAATGCTTCGTCATCCCACGGAGGCTGGCTGCCGCGCGAGTCCCTTCCGTGACATGTTTTGCTGTGGAGCAACAGATATAGTGTTGAATTTAATTTTCGGTGCTTACGTTTAGCTTAGCTGGATTTTGCACAGAGTGAGAATTGTTAGTCTATAGGTGATGCATAGGAGAGAGCTTAGATGATTCAAACAACATAGCTTGTGCAAACATGTAACACAGTGAAATGTAGTGAAGCCAAAGATTTTTCGTTTGTAGCATAGGGTCCAGTGACGATCAACCAGTCCCTGTTGCACCAACCATGCTCTTTTGAGTAACTGCGAGTGTATTTTTTTCTTCTTTGCAGATCATGTAACAAAAGGCTAACAGATGAATCTAATAAATATTCTGGCAAGTCCTTTAATGTGCTGTTTACTGTAAAATAAAAGTAAAACCTGTAGCATATGTTAGTTTTTAAGGGAAATAGGTTAAAAAAAAAGGAAAAGAAAAAAAGAGGAACACCTCAAAGGCTAGATGTTAGCATTTGTATGTACCAAAGAGAATTTTTAACAGATAAAAAAGTTAAAAAAAAATCTGGGTTTGCGCTTCAGAAATGGTATTGTCTTCATCCAGTTCATAAATGTGAAGCTGAGGTGAAACTACACAGTTAAACTGTGATGTGACAAAGGCAATGTATAACCTCTTTAAAGTCTGTATAAATCAAACCTTTAACCTACTGCTTTTAAAAGAGAATGCCTAGAGGATGCTTTTGTATAACACTTTTTTTTGTGTTCCATTTAAATGTAGATTTTTAAGGCCTTTAGTATAGTGGTGCATCTTTTGCAATGAAATGGTAATCAGGACTGTTTTGTAGCAACTTGGTTGGAAGATAAAATATTTAGTGCTGTTGTGTATTTAGCCCACATTCCTCCCACACACACATCCAGGCTGTCTCCCACTTTTCTCTTTTCCGCTTCCTCCTTTCCCCCCTTTTCGGTGTTGTAAGGAAATATTTTAGGTAATATTTGAAGAGTTGATCTCTGTTTTCCATTGCTGGTAACCCGACTTGGTTACATTTCTAGTGGATTGCTAGTAGAGAAGCGTTGTACTTGGGTGATGCAAAAATGTAGCTGATGTCCAGGATGGGTCTTGTTCCCCGTTTGCACTGCGTTTCTGAGTAGAAAACAGCGATTCTAGCTATCACTAAGTAAGTTTCTTTGCTGAGCAAATTTGTGATATTACGGGAGATCTGAGCTTCTATTTCCATTGGTTACGGTAATTCTCAACTGGTATATACAGCTGCATTGTAAACTCACATAGATTGCTTGGGTTTTGGTTTGTAATGTTATAACCAAAATACTGTAACATTCACGGTGTGTCCTGAAGTGCTCGCACCTGCTACTAGGACTTGGGATATTTAAGTGTGTATATCTAAGCGTGCACATAGACTGTTCACAGGTTGAGGGCTTAAGTAATCAATTTAGTTACTTACTAAATCTCTTTTTTTCAAAGTTTGTGTCTTTTGAATGAAGAAGCATAGAAAGTAAATTTTGTTTTTTCTAATGTCTCATTGTAATGAGCCTAAATTGATTTAATCTGGTGTAATGGGTCAGAGTTTTGTCCAAGATTAATACTTGTTTCACAGAAGTCATATTTCATTTAAAGTATGATTGTTAATTTTTGTCAGATTTTTCTTGTTGATTCCTTGATCTTTCTGGATTATTTTTTTGACTACTTTGATTTTGTGTGGCTTGATAAAAGCCATTATATTAGGGATATTGCGACATTAGACTGAGTTAAACTGAGATTTCCACAAAACCTTAGATATCCCAATACAGGAATGATTTTCCTTGATGTAAGGCTTTACTTCAGCTGTGTCTCTTGTGTATCATTTTCATTTTTTAAAGGAACATGGTAATAAAAAATGTCAGGAGTCAGTCTGTCACAGAATGGCGATGTGGGATTAAGGGTTCAGGGTCTGCTTTCAGTGAAGTCCAGAGCACAGATTTGGACTGCGAGGATGAGAGAAGCAAGGGAGGTTGTCCAGTATTCATGCGCTGGCAGGTGTTTAGTGTGGGATTATACTTCGTGTTGTCTGAACTCTGCTTCTACAGAAATCATTGAGAGTTTCCTGCCGCGCACACAGAGCTGCGTCAGTGCACACAGCCTGATATGATCCTTCTCTTCAAACCTGGCAGTGACCGCTGCACTGGAAATACTCATCATGTGTTTATTTTTATCTCCTTTCTAACACAGGGGGGAAAAAACCCCACCAAAACGCAAAGGGACTTGATAATGAACACGTTGACACCTCCTCAAACTTTATCTGTTAGTCTCTTTCGTGGAACACAGTGTTCTCTTCCCAGCTGCCCCAGACTATTTGCTGCAGATGGATGGTACTGTGCAAATGCAAAGCAAGCTGAATGTTTGAAATCAAAAGGCAGATTGCATCATTATGCTTCGTATGTAACACAACCCAAAGCACACAAGGATACCTCCTGTGGGGATGGTGAAGTTAAAGTATTCCGTTTTGGAAAACTGTGCCAGCCATGTTAATTTGATCTCAAGGTATAGCTGTATTACACCGGCAAGTTAAAACCAAAATAATGCCAGGTGTTTCAGTTTTGTATTTAGCAGGAAGGTAGCACAAATATTTTCTGATTTTCTGCCAGTCTCCTCCAGTTCTGCGGGAATCACCAGGGCACCAGGAAAAACAAGTCCCTGGCTGTTGTACGTGTGGACTATTTGTCCTCCAAAAGAATCAGTTTTGTACAGAATGAACAGTCTGAACAGCCCGTTGCCTTGTAGGCTTCAGATTTTTTTTTTTCCCTGATGAGTCCTGAGATTTTGGAAGAATCTGTTCTCCGCAGCTCTGTGAGGAGGCAGTGGTGTTTCTTGCTCCATTTCACTGAGAATTTTACTGAGAAGCGTGGACTGAGCTGCTTCCATCTGGCTTACAATAGTGCAGCTATAGCTCCATTTGTCAGTGACAAAGCATTTTTAATGATATTTCCTTGGGTTTATAACAAGGAGTTAGTCTTCAGACCTGAAAACAAAACAGCAAGCAGTCTGTGAGACTTGAAATTAGGCAGGCAGTCTTCTTCTGTCAAGGTATAGTAAGAGCCATTGTGCTGGAGCACAGGAGAGGTTGGCTTGGATGCCAGTAGAGAGCTACTGGCAGTAGTGGGCTAGCTAAGGTTGGCTTAGGATCTAAATAAGCGATAGCATGCCCTAGGAAGGCTTTATGATACAGAGGGTAATTTTTGCTCATGAAACTTCATGAGATAAGAGTCACTGAAGTCCCAAGTCAGCAGCAAGAACATAATGACACTCATTGATCGTAAGCCAGCCCAGGCGAGGGTGAAACTCCTTTGCTAGGACTGTGCTCCTTCAAGACGCTTGGATCAGTTTTATCTCGGTGTTGCTTCACTGAATGGCTCCTCTTGGTTGACATTGGTTTGGAGCAAGAGCGGAAACAGTTTTTCAGTGTTCAGCTCATAGCGCTTTGCGTGGCGTGCCCTTTGGAAGTGCTTTCTGAGACTTTCCCAAGGACTATTTGAGCACAAAGTGGGATCCTTAATTTTTTTAAAAGCAATTGTGATTTGTTCTGGCTGTAATCGGCTGCACCCGGCCTTTCAGTCACTGAGCACTGCTTTACAGAGCCTGTAAATGCTGTTCCTTAATTGCTTCTGAGCAATAAAAGGAACCCTAACACTAGCCAGATCTTCTTTAAAAATCACTGTTAAATATTAAGCTGTCTCTTATGGTTTAAATGAGGCAGCCTCGTTTTGTAGGGAGCAGTCTGGGGACAAAACCAATTGCAGTCTGAGGCTGATCAACTTGCTATGTGACTCAGTTCTTTATTCTTTCAGGGCATGTTGCTTTCATCTGTAAAGGCAGGATTATATATCCATCAGCCTCCACGCTTCATCTTCTTTTGTTTAGGAAGGGTTTGACATACAGAGAGTTGTTTGTACGCGTTTAAGATGGTACCTTGATGTGCGTGTGCCCCCTTGTTGGCTTCTGAGAGGACTTTGCTTTTGCTCTGAAGCCAGATATCACACTGCTTCACTTCACCAGAAAAATCTGAGATCTTGTTCCTTTCCTTACCCACCTTTGCAAAAGGAAGAGAGAAGTCAGGACAATAAAACAATTTGCAGCGGTTTCCACTATCTGCCTACGGGAGGGAGGGTCTCTTTAGGCTCTCGCTCCCCCCCTGCCTGGAAGCGGAGGAGCAGGAAGCACAGGGTGCTACGCAGCCTTCGTCCCCATGAAAGACTGCTCTGAGCTCCTGCTGCTCTTCCCTCCCAGACCCTTTGCCTCCATGGTGTGTAACAGGCAGCAGGTATTATGGCAGGAGGCTTTGACAGAGGTGGCAGCATAGATCAAACTGGCCTTGCTCAGAGCAGAGCTAACCCTGTAGATGTTCCTTCTGCCAGGGTGAGGGAGAAGAAACAAGGAAGGACCTTCCACGTGCTGAGAGCAGTGCAGGAGGTAGATCCTGTGCTCTCCTAAGACAGCGAAGGTAGCAAGGGCTCCCAAGCTCAGGTACCTTCGCAGCCAGGCGGCTGCTCCCCTGTTTCAAATGAGGGAGTGGACTCCCACCGGGTAACGGTGGCACCAGCTCGTTTCAGACCTGGGGGACTTGGATCAGGGCTGTATTCGCTACCTGCTTTGGCTCATCCTCCCCTGCCTGAGCTTTGCAGTACCTGCTAGAGGCATGGCTCAATCCGATCATCCTCCATGGCGGGGAGGACTGGGCTGCGGGATGTTGGAAAATGAAATGGAGAGTGGTGGAAGGTGGCAGATGAAGAAAGAAGACTTTCCTATAGGATGAGGGAAACGGCAGCTGGATGGAAAAAAGTGAGGGGGAAGTGTTTTGAAAATGGTGATGGGTAGAAGGTAAAACAGCTGAAAGAAAGCTAAAAATAAGTGATAGATGAGATACCTAAGAGAAAGAGCAAATGGATGGGGGAACACAGACAGAAGCTTACAAGAAAAATAAAGATGAGCATTTTCTTGGGAAAGAGAACATCTGTGGTGAATCACAAGCAAACTAGAGTAAGAGAACTGAGGTTAGAGAGAAATAAACAGAAAATCCCCAACCAGAGAAAGACATCCAAGAGAGACCCGTGAGCAGAAAATTTAATGACAAACCAACATACTGCTGGTTTAACATGCTGAACGCCAGCTTCTAGCCCTGCTTCTCAAACTCATGGAGTTTCTTTGTCTGATTAATGAAGTAATTCACTATGTTGAAAAGAGCAAGCATTTTTACACCTATAGAAGGAATGATGTCATGTGTTTTGGTTAGTATGGTGAGAGTTACAAAAATAGTCTGTATAAGTGTTTTAGGTTGGGGGAGATGGTGAGATCACAGCTTGAGCTGAAACGCAGACATTCTACTGAAGCAACCTCATGCATAAGAAGTGGCCTGTAGAATTTTTTTTTCTTAGGGAAGCCAAACAAACCTGAAACAAAAATAACCTCTTCCCTGGATTTTTTTTATGGCAGTCTTCAGGCAGGCCCCAACCGATGACTATCATGACAGGAAACCTCAGCCTGCAAGTATTTTGAGTCACTAGAGTTCTCATTATCCTAAGTCTACAAGTGATGAGTGGTGTAGTGTGTAGTGGCAAACATGGAAGTACAGCAGGATTTACAAAAACAGCATGAATCAACTGCCGTTGGCTTTTTGGTGGCAGAGTTCCCAGTGGACTTGCCCAGCAGAGGATGACAGGAGCTGTGACTAGTGTGGGACAATGCCCTGCTGCAGGGAGGGGAGATAAGGCTGCATAAGTCCCCTGCGAGGACAAGGGAAAACAACATGAAGAGTTGCTGAATTTGCCAGAATTTGGAACCCTGACTTGCTGAGGGGCATAACACGGACCTGGAGCTGAAGATAATGTGCTGCTCTTCCCACTTTTTTTTTAGTGTAGTTCTTTAGATATCTTTTTTACATTGCACTTCAGTCTGGTACTTCTGGTTCTTCTCACTAGCCATTTTGTTTGTCTATGCTGTGGCAAGACTGGCCTTTTCTATTTTTTCTCCTGCCTTTACCTCCTCTGCAGTTTTCTTCCCTTCCTTCCTCCCTTTTCTCAAGTTGCCCTTTTGTCCATCATCTTCTGATCTCCTAGCTAAGTATTTCTCTCTGCCATGTTCCTGTTGTTTCCACCTCTTGTTTGCTTTCTTTATTTTTTTTGTGTGTTCTCACATGCTCATTGTGATTTTTCCATTCCTTCTCATTTCCCTTCCAATTTCTGTGGTTTACCCCATTTAAGACTGCCCTGCACTTCTGAGGCCAGTGTCTGCTTTTCCTCCTTCTCCGTCTTCACTACAGCCCTCCCCACTGTTCTCTTTCTCATGGAGTTGTTGTGCACGATTTTCCTTACATCTCTCAGCCTGGTTGCTTCTCTTGGGTTGCTGCTTTGGCAGCATAACCTTCCTTGGTTTCAGCAGTCTCTGACTGATGCTTTATTCACTGCTTGATATAACTCGAGCAGAATTTACTACCATCTACGTTCCTTCCCAGAGCTTTCTAGAGCTGTTCTTCAGTTCTGTGTTGTTGATGGAAATGGCAACTATAGTTTTCTTCAGGACCGTTAGAGATGTATCAAAGATTCCCTTATTCTGCTACCTGTATAATGATATTTTAATTTCTAGTGAAACTCTTGAGCACTGAATTAATGGAGTGGCTCACATCACTGTGCACGATGGAGAGAATGAAATGGGCAACACTGCTAGTACATTAAAAAAAAGTGGAAGTATGTATATCAGATTTTCTTTCTGTTCATTCACCATCCCTAAATCCTTTATGCAATTGGCAAAATGAGAACTCCTTTATTATATGTCTCTGTTCAAAAATTGGTTGGGACAAGATAAGGTGATGAATGGATGCCTCAGGGCTCTGATGAAAAGCTATGTTTATTTTAAACGTCTTTCCATTTAATGAAAAACAGGTACCACACTAGACTGAGCATGCCCTCAAGATATGCCAACGTACACAAAACACAGAAAAATCTGTGAATCACGTCGCATAAATGGTTGCAGGATACTGGCACTGTAGTTCTTCGTAGACACATGATGATGATGTTTACAAGCCGTAGGCATTGTGTGGCTTCAAACATGGTTTAGAAATGAATGTGATACGGATTTTATTGTTGCAAGGCTTGCAGTAAGCAAAGAGTATGTGTTGGTGTCTTGTGTTCATTTATTTATAGTGTGTATGCCCAAATAAAACTGTTTCCTTTTTTTATAAACATTTACTTCAGCGCCAGATGTTGATATTAAGATAAATGGATTTCTTAAGTTAAGTTCTGCCAAGGCTCGTTAGACTTTGATTTGTCCTGTAAATATTGGTCAGCAATTCTGAGGTCTTGCTCTCGTGACTGTGAAGGGGCTGTGCTCTGACTTCTGGTAAAACACTACAAAGTGTGGCACATGTGCAGAATGTGTTTAAAGGTGCAACGAAAGGTTATTTTATAATTATTTCCCTCACCTGTACTCTGCGTGCTGCTCTGTTCTCGTAGATGTTTTTTCTGATTTGCTAACCAGTTGCTGTTTTCCAGATGAAGCTGTTGGGGAAACTGGTAATTCCTTCCCCAAAAGTGGCCTGCACGTAAGATTTGGGAAAGGCTAACAGAAATAGCCCCACCATAACATACATATTTTCTTTAAGACCATATCCGGGTGTGGAGCAGCTTTTCTCTCTCATTCCATTGCCGTTCTGGAGACTGGTTTGGGCTAGGTCAGCAGGGAAGCTGTTGGAAATGGTCTCAGTAGGAATACGATGTATTGAACAGTTCATCTTATTGATGTGTCACTTCAGCAGGCGTTGTCTGCGGGTACGGCAATGACGAGGGGCACATCAAAGAGCTATGTGGAAACCAAAATGATCGATGTGTGTGGAATCGTGCACTACTGGACGGGGCTGGTACTGCTGGGTGCTTTCTGTGTAGGACCAGTAGCAATGACTGGGTCTGTGCAGTTTATAAACAGAAATTATACAGAACAAATGTGTCGTGGTTCAGAAACTGTTGCTACCAGATTCCTTGAACATGATGATGAACAATATCATTAACTCAAATGTACATGAGTAAATGTGTTTGTTTTCTGTGGTATAAAGCTGCAAGAGAAAGTCCTCTATGATTTCTGTGTTCTCACATTTCTAGGAATGACACAACTCTGCAGCCAGCCCTTATTCTGACATAGAAAACAGAACATGGAGACAGTTTCTCCAAACTGAAATTGGAGTGTGTTTGGAGAGGTCACGCTGCAGTGTTTGGTGTAGTTTCAAGGACATAGCAGTTCTTTCTGTTCCGGTTTGCTTAGACCGATCGTAAATTCAAGAAATAAAGGAGAAACCAATTCCCTTCATTTTTAGATTTCAAGTTCTTCCCACAGCTACCTCTGCAGCCTGGATGAGGCGTGTGTGTGGAAGAGCAGCCTTTGGTTTTCAGTGCAAAAAGAGGAGTAGTGATATGTGTGTAACACTGTGAGTTACTAGTAGGGTTTTGGTATTTGGCTACTTGTGCTTGTTAGCATGCCTTTGGGAGGCAGGGAAGCTGAAGACATGACTTCTGTGGAATCCATTGAAATCCTTTACCGTAATATTTCATAACACTTCATTAACTTGTGTAGACAGAGTCATATTTATAGTTTTCATATTGTGTGCTGCCTATCTGTACTCATAACGTTATAATACAGAGGCTAGTGATTTCTCCATGCTGAAGTCTGTAAAAGATGTGGTATTACTCGCTGTCCTCTATGAACCTCTAATGGTATGGAGAAAGTGGTACCGGTGTGTATGTGGCAACCTGACTGTGACTAGTCATCTGTATTTAAATGGACAGGTCTATAAATACTTCGTTAGTCCATACCAGGCTATTTCCAGGGAAAACTGGTGAACTCACTGCTGCTCTGCTGACTGGTCACATAATGACAGCTCCTTGCTTGCTTGAAGCTGCTAAAATGCTATAGGCACAGCTAAAAGATGCACGTAGTTATTCTTTCTGGACAGGTAATTTTTGTAGTTGCTGTCATATTTTATGTAAATATTAAGAATGTTAGATTCTAAGCCAATGTAATGCCGATGTTCTGAACAACCTCATAAGAAGTTCGAGGCACCCTGCTGTATTTTCCTTTGACATGACTGATTTCTAGGGATATGTGTATTTTTTTTTATTTATTTTTTTTTAATACTCTGAGGCAATTCTTTGGTTTGTATAAATCAAATATACATTCTTTGGCTGTCACCTAGATGGTGCTTACTGTGTCAAGCACAAGACTTGCTGAAAACTTCTTCTTTTAAAGGATCAGGCTGCACGTTTTGTCTTCACTCAAGAAGGTGGTAAAGTTCTGTAAGTGGAAGAATAACAGCACAGATGTTAAATGAAGAGGTATAGTATGGAACAGATAAAGATATGTGTTTCTTCCAGTTTTTCAATGTTTAAGATGTTCTTTCAAATGGAGATCTCACTGGATGATGCTGTTTTACCTTGGCATATGTTAATAGCTGCCCTGAACCCACTTACACTCTGTGCAAGAAGAGATTTAATGGTGCATAATCAACTTTTGCCAGATGTTTAACAGTGGAAAGCCTTTAACAATTTGTACAGGAAGGGTATAAAACAAAACATTTGGATTTTGGATACAACAACTCCATCTGACTTGATATAAATTGATGCAAGAGCAGTTGGCATAAAATGTAGACTGTTCTGAACTAATATTGACCCAGTATATCAAGCTAGTATGTGTCAGAGAAACACACAAGGTCACAGAGAGTAAACACTGATCTTAAAAGCATTGCCTTTGGACCAAGATTTCTTTTGCTTTTTGGCTTGCCAAAAGGTGTGGGGCTTAGTTCGATAACGATTTTTACTGCCCCAACAGAGAGGAAGAATTTTTTGACCACATGGGCTCTAATAGTTCGAAGATTGTGTTGAGTGTTTTGGGTGGGGTTCTGACAAACTGCAGCTGCCGGGGTGCGATTCCAGTTCTGCCACTGATAGCTACTCCAAACTCTGGGCTCTGGGGACAGGCTGGTGCTGCTAATGTCCTTCAAAGACATCCCTGAAGCTGTCTGTCTTTATCTTACTGGGAAAATCTAGAGGTCTTCCAGAATGTGGTGCTGTTGGCGAGGCATCCTCACTGCTGAGATTTTGCTGTAGAAAGGGTGGATCTTTATCCCTCACTATTAAAGTGAGCTTTAATAATATGTGAACTTTCTGTATCCGTAACCAGGTGATTTATTGTGCTGGAAGGCTGGTCCTGGCAGCTGACATGACAGTTAGACTGAAATAATATTCTCTAGTTTGCTGTTTTACTTCCCTTCTTTTCATGTTGGGAAGTGAAAGGACGTAAAGGAGAAAGAAGAAGTAAAAAGGGGGAGTTTGTGGGGTAGTAGCCGTTAAAACGCATCCTCCCTTAGTATTGTTCTCGTGTTGATCCAGGTACTGCAGTATCATGAGCGGGAGTATACTTACTCTAGCCTAGCTGCGGTTTCTTGCTTATTGGTGTGCTTCATGAATGCCTGGAGTATTTAGACTTTTTTCTTGTTGCTCAATTTCATTCACAAGAATTTCACATTTTTACAGTTACTACTCATACGTCAAAGCAGCAACACTTCAAAGTGATGTCTTTATGGATACTGTGACACCAAACTTGCTTGTCCTTTAGCCTCAGATTTTGTCTTTTTGATTCTGAGAAATGTTCATCTTGCTAATGAGGGATAGCCGTCAGGGGCCTTAAAGAAGTCCTCTGTTGAGCCTTGCCTTCCTCCTCTTTTGCCATCTAAGTTACAACTTCTAAGAAGGTTTTGTAAGCGATGGTGTGGTCTGGATCCTGAGAGCTAATGAAGGCCAGCAGCCTAGGAACTGTATCGATCTGTTTTCTGTTACTGGATGGTCGTGCCTTTATTACAATGGGCTGCTGTAACCGGCCTATGTCTGGTTTGGGCAGTTCTTCTCTCACCCACTTTCTTGCAGTGAGACATTCCAGTGCGTGTTGTCACTGGCCTGCTTGCGCACTGCCTTCTGCTAAGACCTCAGGGGTAGGTGGCCAGATATTTCCAGAAATGAGTTCAAGAAAAGCACCAGCAGTTTAGCCACTGCCCTTCCAAATGGTGTGTGGGCACGGCTCAGTTGCTTTTGTTACCGTCACAGATGTGCTGCTGGTCATCTATTTTAAAAGAAATATTTTATGGATAAGATCTCTGACCTAAAGGCTAGAGGTAGAATATCAGTGATGATAATGTCTGCGATATACAGTTGTGTGCAAGCCTGGTAAGACAGTGACCTCGTTTATTTCTATCTGTTCTGACTGAAGAAACATCGTTTGGTTTGTAGTTCTGCCAAGAGATACACGGTACCTGTGAAATCAAGGGTGCCATTGTGATGCTTTTGTGTGCAATGATGTCTGGGCACCTTGGCCATGGGAAGAAGAGGTATGGGTAGAGGTTGGAACAATGTGCTGCGTGTCTTATTTCAGATGGGTGGACAGATGAAAAAGGTTGCTAATGGGAGAGCTTCACACTTGTCGTTGTTTAGTATGTGCTTTCTGCTGGGAAAATTGGATGTGTCAGAGAAAGTCATTGTGATTGGTATGGTAGCAACTGCAGAAACACCAGTGGGAGGCTTTCAGAGGACAGTACAATATTGATGCCAAGATGCGGTAACGAAGGTCTATGTTAAGTTTAGATAAGTGACTGCTGTCCGTAGCCCCACAGTGCAGCCTCTTCTTCCCGTGCTGTTAGCAGAGCCCAATTAGTATCAAATAAACAGTCTGTCAGACTTGGGTGGACACATCAGACCTTTTTGTTCAAAATTACTGGCTTGTACTTGTTTTGGCTGTTTCCAAGCTCCTTGCACTGTATGCAGTTGTCACCAAGATAATGCTGGATGCCATCGCTGTGGCATATTTTTCTCTTATGTTTATAGTTTTTGGAGTTTACTTGTAGAGCATTTCAACATCATCTTCTTTGTAGACTTGTCTTCCCCAGCACTCTTCTTGTCTTCCACCACAGGTTTGCACTGCTGGTGAAGGACAGTGTCGTGTACAGAGCTGGGTAGCCTGTGTGATTAGCTAGGATTTCCTCCTTGCTGTGTGTCACTGTACCAGCAGCATTCTGTTTTCATACAGTGGAGAGTATTTTTTTTGCCTATATTTGCATAAGCTGCAGCAAGATCCTGTTATCTCTGTGCATTTCTGTTACACTCTCACTCACTATTGGGTTTCTGCCAGCCGCGTTTATCCTTAATATTAGCAAGGTGTGACTGCGGAATCAATTTTTACATATTTTTTAATACAGATTTCTTGCTTTTTTTTTTCATCCTCTGTGTGCAAAATGGTCAAATAGCATTACTAGTAATCTGGACTTTCGCATAGCGACTTACATACGCAGTCAAATTCACTATTGTATTTGAAACCAAGCTGAGGAGGTTGGGAAGGAAATGAAATCCTTCCAAGCCAGTTGTTGGAGCGGGTAGCCAGTGCTGTGTTATTTAGGAAGCATGAAAACCTGCAATATTTCATTTGTTAGCTTTGCTTAAAATCGCTACCAACTTTTCTTTCGGAGCGACTGTATTGCCTTCAGGATGGGGCAGAGGAAGGCGTGATAGGGCAGGGGGAAGGAATTACTTGCTTACATTGCTAGCATTTGATATTTTACTCAGCAGTGACTTCTTAACAAGGAAAAAAGGGCAAGTAAGAAAGGGATGGTGAATAAAAGAAAAAAGTGGAATAAGGGGAAAGGTGGGAAAGTAAGCCTGGAGGGAAAAAGGTAAAGTAGGTATTATTGTCAAGTTAAATTCAGTCTTTGTCAAAGTGCTTTTGTGCTAGACACAGAGTTCCTCAAATGCTGGTTGTGTAAGAATGAACAAATTTTCTCAGTTTTATGAAAGGCTGTATTTTTACCTGTTGGCTCTTAAGAAGTCGTCTGTTTATGCATATGGTCAGAGAAATGATTTCCTATTTAAAATATCCATGTTCAATAGACGTTAAAAGCAGGAGAAGTTCTGTTGTTGTTAGTTCTCATAGAAGCCTTGATATGTTTACTAACAGGAAGAAACGTAACTCAGCTTTAAAGAAAAAATAGATGCAAGCCATATGTACTGTGCACGGAAGGAAGCATCCAAAATCTGGTTTGAGTAAAGAACTGCTCTGTGATCTCTTTGTAGAGCTGAGGGGAAAAGTATTTTTTTTGTTAACAATTCCCTTGTCCCAATTTTGTTCTGCGGTTGATTTTCTCTCCGGATTTGTTAGCTGTAAAGAGATGGCAACAGTGTTTTAAAACTTATTATATCTCAATGGTAAATACAGCCTCCCCCATGTTTGAAATGAAACATTTTGGCAACGCAACTTAAAATTGAAAAGACAAAATCTAAATGTGTACCAGCTATGCACAAATGCTTGAGAATCTTTCATGAATTACTAAGGTTACCCTTTGCCTTATTTACAAACACCCATGTTTACTCACCCACAACAGTTCTTCCACAGTTTTGTCTCCGAGCAGTGGGCTGTTTCAAAGCCATCTTAAATCAAGCCCTGCAAGTAAAGAAATCTAGAGTTTTTTCCTACTTATTTCTACCTGTGTTTCTCTAACATGGAGATCATCTTGACTGTGTAAGAAGAAAGATGGGATGTGATTTAATTACTCCACAGCTTTAATAACTCATCTGGGAACAATGACAATTAATTGTACTGTACAGTTCATCAATCTTCACTGGATCTTGGATTTAAAAAAAAAAGTGTTCTCAGCAAGACAGGGTACGTGTGGTTTTCCTTCTCCATGGTATCAGACCAGTGGTACCAGGCAGCCCCCATCTCAAATGATGTTCCCTGATCATTATTGGCGGTAACAGAGATGGAGGTAGAGGGGAACACTTAAATGTTTACAACCTTTTGCTGTCCAGGTAAATGACCTCTGCAGCAGTGAAGGAAGGCCCATTCAAATGAAAATCAGAAGGGAAGGGTGAATATTCTGAGTGTTGCATTCAAGAGATTACTTTGTTAAAACATTAGTCATGCCAGTTAAACATGACAACAAAGGGAGAATTTCTGGTACTTCCTTTGTGAGACTCAACCATGACCGAGACCTCACGATGTTAACGGGCAGCACACCATTTTTTGCGGAGGTAACTGAATGCACTTTGTGTAACTGATGCTTAAGTATAGACTCTCCAGTAGACCTCTGAGAGACTCAAATTGTGCAGCCTGAAAACCATTTTTGTGGTGCCCTTGAAGGACCCATTCTGAGAGGTATAGCTTTGCTCAGTTGTGGACAGTTGCTGCTGTGGACAGTTTATAGTCCCAACAGTCAAAACAGGTACAGGCAGATGGATGGAGAAAGAGTCAGAGGAGTAACAGGCTGCACAAGGCTCGTGGAGATCTTGGTGTCTTGCATCTCCAGTCCTCTGTGCAGGCACAGACGGATGCCAGTTGTTTACTAGGACACACAGGGTTTTGAAATTCAGTTGCTAAAGGCAGTGTAGATCATTAAATCATGATTGCAATTACTTAGTACACTCCCTGTTGTTTTAGGCCTTGACTTTCAGGTGCCCAATTTGAGGAGACTCTGGAAGTTTCTGAAGGATTCACTGATGTAAGTGGTCTTGTGAGCGGTCAGTACCTTTGCATCTCTGTCATCTGGATGTCATAGTGAGGTGTCTCCGAAGTGAGACATCCGAGCCAGCGAACGGTTTTGGGAATGGGGCCATCTACTGATCTTACAAAAGCCAAAATGTCTTGCTGGTTATAAGGCTGAAAGTGCTAGACGTTCTCAAGATCGGTGCATCNCAGTGAAGGAAGGCCCATTCAAATGAAAATCAGAAGGGAAGGGTGAATATTCTGAGTGTTGCATTCAAGAGATTACTTTGTTAAAACATTAGTCATGCCAGTTAAACATGACAACAAAGGGAGAATTTCTGGTACTTCCTTTGTGAGACTCAACCATGACCGAGACCTCACGATGTTAACGGGCAGCACACCATTTTTTGCGGAGGTAACTGAATGCACTTTGTGTAACTGATGCTTAAGTATAGACTCTCCAGTAGACCTCTGAGAGACTCAAATTGTGCAGCCTGAAAACCATTTTTGTGGTGCCCTTGAAGGACCCATTCTGAGAGGTATAGCTTTGCTCAGTTGTGGACAGTTGCTGCTGTGGACAGTTTATAGTCCCAACAGTCAAAACAGGTACAGGCAGATGGATGGAGAAAGAGTCAGAGGAGTAACAGGCTGCACAAGGCTCGTGGAGATCTTGGTGTCTTGCATCTCCAGTCCTCTGTGCAGGCACAGACGGATGCCAGTTGTTTACTAGGACACACAGGGTTTTGAAATTCAGTTGCTAAAGGCAGTGTAGATCATTAAATCATGATTGCAATTACTTAGTACACTCCCTGTTGTTTTAGGCCTTGACTTTCAGGTGCCCAATTTGAGGAGACTCTGGAAGTTTCTGAAGGATTCACTGATGTAAGTGGTCTTGTGAGCGGTCAGTACCTTTGCATCTCTGTCATCTGGATGTCATAGTGAGGTGTCTCCGAAGTGAGACATCCGAGCCAGCGAACGGTTTTGGGAATGGGGCCATCTACTGATCTTACAAAAGCCAAAATGTCTTGCTGGTTATAAGGCTGAAAGTGCTAGACGTTCTCAAGATCGGTGCATCCTGATGAGTAAGAAGTCAAGCAAAGGAGGCAGGAGACCCGCATGGGCAAGCGAGGAGCTTGTAAAAAAACTCAAAGGGAAGAAGGAAATTTTCAGGATGTGGAAAAAAGGACTAGCCACTTGGGAGGGGTATAGGACCGTTGTCAGAGCGTGCAGGGGTGCAACGAGGAAGGCTAAGGCCCATTTGGAATTGAATCCGTCGAGGGAGGTCAGGGACAACAGGAAGGGCTTCTTCAAGTACATCTGTAACAAAAGGAAGACTAGGGAAAATGTGGGCCCACTGCTGAACAAGGTGAGTGCCCTGGTGATGGAAGATACGGACAAGGCATAATTACTGAATGCCCTCTTTGCTTCAGGCTTCACTGCCAGGACTGGCCCTCAGGATTCCCAGACCCTGGAGATAAGAGAAAAATCCTGGAGAAAGGACGACTTTCCCTTGGTTGAGGAGGGTTGGGTTAGAGACCACTTATGCAAACTGGACATCCACAAATCCATGGGCCTTTATGGGATGCACCCACGAGAGCTGAGTGAGCTGGCGGATGTTATTACTAAGCCACTCTCCATCATCTTTGAAAGGTCGAGGAGAACAGGAGAGGTGCCTGAGGGCCAGAGGAAAGCCAATGTCACTCAAATCTTCAAAAAGGGCAAGAAGGAGGACCCAGGAAACTACAGGCCAGTCAGCCTTACCTCCTTCCCTGGAAAGGTGATGCAACAGCTTATACTGGAAGTCATCTCTAAGTGCCTGGAAGAGAAGGCTATCCGGAGTATTCAGCGTGAATTCACCAAGGGGAAACCCTGCTTGACCAATCTGATAGCCTTCTAGGATGGCATGACTGGCTGGGTAGATG
>VZSC01018432.1:650719-707559 GCA_013398225.1 Steatornis caripensis | reverse complement strand
TGAGAGGAGATCTGATCAATGCTTACAAATATCTAAAGGGTGGATGTCAAGAGGATGGGGTCAGACTCTTCTCAGTGGTGCCCAGCAACAGGACAAAGGACAATGGGCACAAAGTGGAGCACAGGCAGTTCCACCTGAACATGAGGAGGAACTTCTTTACTGTGAGGGTGACAGAGCCCTGGCACAGGCTGCCCGGGGAGGCTGTGGAGTCTCCTTCTCTGGAGATATTCAAACCCCGCCTGGACGCTTTCCTGTGCACCCTGCTCTAGGGGCACCTGCTTTAGCAGGGGGGTTGGACTGGATGATCTGCAGAGCTCCCTTCCAACCCCTACCATTCTGCGATTCTTTGATTCTCCTTAGACTTCAGAAAAATATGGCTGTATTGGTTGTGCTGTGTTATCTTACCTTTGCAGTTGTAGTTGATAGCCCCTAATATATATATTTGATTAAAATAAGCAATCAAAATGAGAAGGATATTATTCACGTGTTGGAGCAATATTGTTTGATTGCTGTTTGTGTTGCTGTTCCAGTTTTGGTACTGTTTGACCTGGCTTCCTTATGTAGCCAGTGGGAAGGTGATCTGGTCTGTCCCAAGCAACTGCTTGTATCACTGGAAGTTCTCCCAGCAAAAATTAGATGAATCGTTTGAAAGTGATGATTATTCACTGCTCTTCAAATTCCTGTACAATATTTGGTTGCTGTAACAAAAATAGGGAATGAAATTTTTTAGCTTCGGTTTGGCTACTTATGTTATTGAAAGATTAAATCAGACCAAACAATTGTAGAAGTAAATTGAAGATTGGATGCGTGAATTATTACTGGATGGCAAAACAGTACCTTCTACAGAAAACTGTGCATTTCCCATATTTCTGAAAGTTGGGAAGTAGATTCACCTTACCTACCTTTATCTTTCTGAAATGTAGATGTCTAACTGGTGTTAATCATCCGAGTGATCATTACAGACACAGTCAGTGATGTATGTCCAAAGGATGAGTCCTTCCATTTTGAGATAGGCTGAATCTGGTGGTGTCTTTTCTCATCGAATGATAGAAGGAGCCTAGAGAACTAGATGACTTTAGAGTTAGGTGAGGTGGATTCTACTTTATTGCTCTGATTTTAACTGGCATTTCTCAGCTTCCGTAGACTTAACTGCAACTATGAAAGTTGCAGGGAGAATTACTCCTCAGGTATTTTCCTCCTTCCTCCTGCAAAGCATGCAAGTGGGCCTTAGGTCTGTGTTTTTTATCTGTCACTATTATGAGTCAGCTGCATCAAAGAAGAGGCGATGCTAACAACATAAAGTGAGAGGAAACTTAAGAAGATCCTACAAGGATCCCCACCGTTTTGAGTATCATGCAAAAGACACCCCCACCTCTATTTTCCTGTGCTGGTTCATGGTTTGATGCTGAGAACGATGGGGGAAAGCTTGTTTAATTGAATGTGGGTTGGAGACTGGGAGTCCTGTCAGAAGGGAGAAAGGGGCAAGAGAGGAAAGATCCCATAAAAAGAAGCTGAACAACGGAGCCCAAGCTCAGTGTCCTGAGATTGGACGGTGAAGCTGGAGGGCGAGATGGGGAATCACCAGCAATGGGGCACACTGACTGGCATGCATGACTAAAGATTAAGAAAAAGACAAATTGAGAGGCAAGATGGAAACAGCTGAGCAAGGAGATTCTTCCCACATGGAACAGGACGAAGAGCTTAGATTTCATGGCTAACATACATTGGCTGAAGGGAATAGGTCTGAAATGAGGTTTGTGGAGAGCAGGGTTAGTATAGCAAACAGGACTGGGAGGAGGAGATAGTAGTGGGAAAGATGCAGCATTTTAAAAATGGTAAGGTGAAGGATGAAACAGCAGAAGTACATTTGAGTGGAAGCAGCAATTTTGTTCTCACTGGAGCAACCTTCTTCAAAGCTTGGGGTGGGATTCAGCATGCAAAGTTTGCTGTTATCAGCAACTGTCTGTGAACCCTTGACAAGCTGTCCATCAGCTTCTGCCCTGGATGTCATGGGGGATGATAATTTAGTAAGGTTACAAGGTGTTTTGTTTGCTTGAGGTTTCAAAGGGATCAGTGGATTGAATCAAAAGCACCCATTTCTTACGGCTGCCATATTCAGCTTTCCATTCTGCTTTTTTCTTTGTTGCTTTTTTATACTATGTAAAGCTACATGCAAGTCATTCAGTTTGACGAATATTATTTATATCACAAAATCAGGAATGCCAACATGGAATTCTCTGTGCCTGTGTACTATAATGCAGTCTTTAATTATATGATTGCTTGCATTCGTCCCTTCCTAGTGTGGTGGCCTGAAGAAACAGGACATGGCACTGTAGTATTTCTCTCTCTCTCTTCCCCCTTACTCTTTCTCCTCTCATCATAGCCTGTCACCCCCTTGGCCAACTTTTGCCACATTTTCATTAAAATACACGACTGAGTAGAAGCCAGGAGATGTTACAAACAGAAATCACCTTTTAGATCGTGAAATACCTGCTCAGGGGAGACTTTTTATAAATGCCCCAGAAGCAAGGAAATCTTCAGTCACAACTCCCACCTTTTTAAACACATTAACCACAAAACTGCAAATATTAGGAACTTTAGCGGTGTCTTGAATTACAGCATGCCTAGGGCTCTGATTACTTGGGGCAAGTCAACGCCACCACTATATGGTGTGGTTCTTGTTTTCTGGGTATGTGACTCACAGCTCATTTTCAGAAAGGCAAGCACTCACGCATGCTAATAAATGCAGTCATAGATAAGATAACTCTTGAAAACACAAGCTGTGTAAAGTAGGTGTGATGCTAAATACTCTGAAAACTTGGGTTCTCAGGCTCTCTAAACTGGACATCTACAGTTAGGGTCACTAAATGGGTAGTTTCTGTAGGTAGTGGATAATACCATCTCTTCACCTTGCAGAACTGTTGTAAAATACATTTTGTTAATATTCATGAAGCACTCTGGTATTATTGTGATGAGTGTCAGAGAAAGCCCAGGAGGAAATTAATAATTCTATCTGGAGAGCTGGACTTCAATGAAGCGTAGCACATATAGCGGAGCAGCCACACGTTGGAACTCCAAGAGAACCAGGTAGTGACAAGCTGCTCATTAAACGCACGCGGTCCACCCTGAATACTGGATGAAGCTGGGGTACTGCAGAACAAAAATGGCATGTTACTTCGTACACATCTTGAAGCAGATGGTAGTTAAACATGTGAGGTTATAACCAGTGGTGCCCAGGCAACCTTAATTTTGCCATGTCTTTCTTTTGTGGGCTTGGTGTTACATTCAAATTATCCTTTTTCTTCTTGTATTATTTATGTTCTAATAGCTCTGTGTGTGCATAACTGTGTAATGCCTCATAAAGAGTATATAATAATAGTTTTGTTTTACAGTTGTGGCAAAAATGCATTACCTACTCTCAGGTCCTGACAAGTAAAACGTTACAATTTGGGAAGAGGGAGGATAAATTAATGACCTACTGCCACAGAGTAGGTAGTTGCAATCATGTGGCAGGCTTTCCTGCCTGGTGCTCCTCGGATGAGTAGCTGCAGGACAGAGACCTAGGTGATAAAGTAGTGCTGTTTGATTTTTCTCTGTCCCCCTGTTCAACCATATTGTTGACACTCTGTGTTCTGCTGCCTAATGATTTAGAAACCTGCTCACATTCCATTAAAATTTTAATTACTGACACGTTCCCCGTAATGAGACAACTTGCTGGGCCATAGGTATTTTATTGGTTTAAGGTGCAGTTTGTTCCCAGCTTCCTTTGGGCCCGCTCCTGCCGTTGTTTCCTGCTTGAAACTTCCACTGGAGTGAATAGCAGTCTTGTCTTGTGGAGGAGTTGAGGAGACGGCTGTTTTGCCAGTAAACCCAGCTTCTGATGTACAAGTCTGACATTTCTACAACCATGCTCCTGTTCTGTGAAGATGACTCTGATCACTCCTGGGCCACACTTTTAATTGCTAGCCTTCATTAAGACTCTGCGTGTATAGATTTCCTAATTTCCAGTTTGTGACAGATCTTGTGGTCAGCCTGGCAAAATGGACTCTGTAGCCAGTTTCCATCTTCAACTCTGCATATAGTTTTGTGAGTGGCTGAGAAACCCGCTGGGTATATGAAAGCATTCCTGTGTATTCTCTTCCTCAGTGGTTGAGGGGGACTGTGGAAGACAGCTGCCTGGTCCTCAGAAGAATACTCAATTACTTGCAAACACTGTGGACAACTTAATCACCTAGATACTGCTGTCGTGCACAGAACCACATGTGAATCTGTTGCATTCCTGTGCTGCAAGTTGTGACATTTATCCTGGAAACTTCTCTGAGTCACATCCCTAATCAGCATCTCTGTTCAAAGCACAAAGCTGCTTGGAGTAGGAATGGACCTTTCTGGGAGTTTCCTCCAGGGCATGGCTTTCTGTCTTGATTCTCAGGTGTCTAATAAGGTGCTGGTTCTGATCAAAGATTTTTTTTCTCCTGGACAGACACTTACTGCACCATGCTTCTTAAATACTTTCTTGGATGATAAAGGAAAATCACTCTGCAACCTTGGCGTCAGAAGGGCTGGTAATAAAGCATCTCCTTCATCTGGTGACTTTTTTTTTGATAGAGATCTAGTATAGAAACTCCTGCCTCAGACAAAAATAGTTCAATCTGATCAGTGGGTTTGAAAGCTATGGAGAGTAGATACCAAACTCCTTTCTGCATTCCCTTGATAGTTATTACTTAGCCTTGTTTCCCTCAGAAATGAGGCAAAAGATGGATGTGGCATGGGAGGAGAGCAGTCCCTCTGAGTACAGCTATGCACTACAGTGTGTTGCTTAATGTTTTACTACTGCATCACAGCGTGCATCCTGGGTTTTCTCCTATTAGTGTAAGACATTAATAGGGCACCAAAAATGCTAGGAATCCAGACTTGAGTGTCTCTCCGCACGCCTCCCCCCTCTTCTTCTTCACATTTACCCTGAAGTTTATACTTGTAACCTGAGGTGCCTAAGTTATACTAATTGAAGCCCTAATGTGTTGTTCTGGCTAAAGTTGTACGACATTTTATGAGGTAACATGTTCTGAGAGTCTTGCATAGGCTTCAGTATGAACTGAGCTGTTACGTTGAAGTATAAGGGAAAGGAAAAATCAAAGTGTTGTCCAGCCATCTACCTGCCTGTTTTTGCACTGCCTTTTCTGCAGGAGTCATGTTAGTGTGTTAGCCTTTTGGAAGGTCATACCTTTAAGTTCAGGCCCAGACAAATCTGAATCCAGGTGGTAAAGATGGCATTGGAACTGTCTTTGAAGAGTAAGGGGTGTGTGTGTGAACGATGATGTAAATCCAGGTTTTCCTGGGAAATGGTGAAGATTAGGAGGGAATAAGTATTCTTTTTGATGAGAGAATTTGAGGCTCAGTTGGGATATGCAGGTTCAGACATAAGAGGGGATGTGTGGGATATATGACACATTATACAAGTGTTTACATAATTTCTTTATGCACTTCTGTATTTTTTTTTTCACTTAACTTGAGGCTTTGACAAGCTCTCTCTCAGAGAACGTCTTTCAGAACTTGATTTCCCTTAACTTCCTGGGAAAATGGCAAGCTTCCCCTTCTTTTGACATGGCATCATAAATTACCACAGGCTCACTTGAAAGGGTTTTGTACGTTGATGTGCTGGGGCGGGGGGGGGAAGTGTGTCATGGTAGGACACGGCTGAAGAAAGGCCAAATTTCTCTAAATAAAGTCTCTGAGATGGTATACGGTAATTTTTGTGTAAACCAAAGGGCAGTGATGTGATGCAGGCTGTGGTTTGCCCCCATGTGAGGGAATTGCTCTAGATGATGTTAAAATCTTAAAAATGTATTAAAGGAAAAGAAACAAATAGAAGGCTTCATGTGTTCAGAAATGTGGACAGAAGAATTGTGAAGATCCTAAGAAGTGAATTCTGATTCCTGCTGCTTGCTTGATCGGCAGCTGGTTGTAAAAACATACAGTGATAATGTGCTTTGAAAATTCAGTGAGCAAACGCAGGCCGCGGTGGAGAGCTCAGTTCAGCTGTTCCTGAAATTACATAGACACCCCTGATTTGTGCCAGTTAGATTGCTGGTTTAAGGCTTTGGTTAATATCAAAAGTAGTGCATGTACTTTGATGTTAACACTCTTTAATGTCCAAGTTTACATCTTTGTTTCCGTGATTTTTGAAGATAAGACCCGAAAGAGAGGGAAGTACGTAGTTCAGTGCAGCTGGCAGTGGTAACCTTACTGCTCTGTAAAAGATTTTTTTCCTCATCTTTAGAAAGGAGTTGCAACAAGCAAGCCCAATATGTATTCTGCTGTGAGAAGGCTGTGGACTGCCAGTCTTCTCGCCATGAAAACCCAGCATTTTCTAATGGGAATTTCTTCTTTACAGCTAGCCGGTTTTGATGTCACGATTCTGGTACATCTAAAAGGGCTAACTGAATTTTATAGGACAAATGTGTTACATCTCATAACCTCTGCAAGGAGGATATGTTAATACAACAAATGGTTGTGGCACAGTTGACAACATTGTTCTGGATAACTGTAGAAGTACGTTAAGGTGTTTAGGCTACAGGTTATCTTCTGCTATTTTTCGCATTTACAAGACTTGTGGTAAAACTGATCCAAACAATGAGATCAACATAAAAGTATGATTCTTAATCTGAAAGATTTGGCAGTATGATGTGAGAGAGATCTGTATTATAGTTCCAAAAGACTATGATTTCTCTGTAAAGGAAAAAAATGAATTCTCGTTGATGCCAGCAAGATGGACCTTCTGTCTTGCACTGGGCAAGAAAGAACATGGCCACTATTTGGAAAGAAGCTTCTTCAAGTATTTAACAGTCTGTAGAGGACATTGGTAAATGAAGTCCACCGCTATCACTGAGTTCTTTCAGGGAGCTTATTAAAAGCCATCATTCAGAACGTAAAGTAGTTTAGATATAGAGGGAGAAGCAGTGTGTTTTGGGTGAGATATCTCTGCTACTGGTGTAATAGGCAGGAGGACTGCATGGGGTAGGCATCGTGAATTCAGGGCAATAACACTTTAAAGGTTCATTTGTCTTCTTCTGTTTCTGGAGGTTGGTTTTGGTTTCTTTTTTTCCTCTTCCCTGCAGAAGGACGTGGTAAATCGTTATTAGTCAATAGTTACGTATTTGTGGACAAGTTGTGCAAGTTGTGGACAACCATTTTATGTAACAGAAATGGGAGGCACACTGTGCTTTGCAGAATTGGAGCATTTAATATACAGAGTGATTTGTAGGGTGGCTTTGAGCTGCATGTTCAACATATTCTGCCTTCAGGTCTAACTGGATGTGTCTGTGTATAAATCAAATGGACCTTGAATCCTTCCATCGTTACTATGCTTATTTGCTATCTATCTAATGAAATAGTCATCAGTCATCGGTATTCTACCCATTTGGTGAGTGAAGGCGACAAAGTTGTGAGAAGTGGCTTATGGAAAACCAGGGTGAGATCTGAGGAGCAGAAAGACCTTTAAGTCAAGAGTCCACTGTGAATTCTCCTATAACGATTTTACTTTTGCAAGAACTTGGAGGCTCAGTCCCTCATGACAGTTTCGTGTGAAATGTTTGCGGAGGCTGCGTTTTCCTTTAAAAATTGTTTTGGTTCTTTTTCTTTGTTTTTCAAGAGGAAACACCCTTTCTGACATCAGTTTTGTTTCTTTTTGCCTCACTTGTGTTCAATGCAATAGTGCTGCACCTTTTTATCACAAAAAACTTATTAACAGAAATGGGGGAAAATGGTTTTTCGTTTTGATTCTGCCATGATGGGAAAAAGTCCATGGCACTCTTATAAATAGCTAGAATTCTTAGTGGTACGTTTAAGACGCAGTCCTGCTTTGTTTTTTAAAAATAGGCTCCTTTCAGTAAAATTTGGTAATTCTCTTCTGGTTTTGAAATACTTTCTGGATTGGAATGGATCCTTCTTTACTGGCTACAGTTTTGCATTCTTTTTCAGCACACAGAAGTGATTATACTCCTGGGCAGTCTGCAGATTTTTTTTTTTAATTCTACTTCTTTGTATATAGCCAAGTGAACTTTTCAGGTGGTTCCCTTTTTCCTTTCCCAACCTCCTTCCCATACAAGTCGTGCTTATTTAACTTTTTTGGGGGTGAAACTTAGTTTATTTTTCTATGAAATGAATGTTGCCTGAGAGTCTAGGTAGCCAAAAATAATAAGGAAAAAATAATAAGGAAACATTGACATTTCCTATTGCCAGATTGTGCATGGATGAAGCCACCAAAACATGATTAACAAGTTAAGAATGCTCTTTTTGAGCTGCCATGGCTAGTGTAATAGGAAGAGTGAGTGCTGTTTTAATAAAATTGTTCTGACATTTTCTTTCTGAACATATGAGTGTTTTTCTAACTTGGCTATCTTTCTGATCTCAGGTGTCCATTGCATAATGATAAATGGAAATATATAATATTGCTTAAGACAGTTATGAGCACTTAAGTACCTGCATGCGGTTGGATTGTTAAAAGCTTGCGGCAATATGCCAGCGTCTTTTAAAATCTGTTATACAGCGTTAAGGTTAGAAAGACAAAATGCAGAAGTAGTCAAAAAAGTGGTCTCGAAACCAGTTTTGCTCATCCCTAGAACTCAACAGAAAACATTAACCATTAACTTGTTTTAATCCATAAAATGACCCGGTTGGCGTGCAGTTCCTCCTGCTGTGGGGTCACGTTGAGAAGCTGGAAAAAGTGGATGTGCCTCAGGCTTTCTTGCCTCTTCTCAAATGTAGCAGGCAAGGCTGGTGGACCCAGCTGGAGGCTAGGAAGCCTGGCCAGAAGTGTGCAGTGGAAGAGAAGAAGGGAGGAGAGGGGCACTGGCAAGGAGGAACCCACCGTTCTGGGAAGGGGGGCCCAGAAGCTAGTGAGCTGTAGTCAGTTGTCTTTATTCTCCGACTCCACATGTCACAAGCCTTCTCTCCAAAGCTTTTAAGAGTATTCCTTCCCTAGGTGTGGGGGGTGAGGATCCTGGTACAAGGAATTTGCTCCTTCTTTTCCTTCCCGGCTCTCCACTCTCCATCCCTCTTTGCCCACTCACATGCACCTGTCCTTGGACACAGCCTGGTGCTTGCTGGTGGCTGGCAGTAGTATTTTTGATGACTGGGGTGTGAAGATAATAACTACGTGAGGTAGTACGGCAGTGCGCATCTCTGCCAGAGCTCCTGCATTCTCCTCAGCGGAGAAAGCTGAGAAGAAAGTGAGCAGAGGAGGGGCAGGGAAGAGGTTGGTCTTTAGGAAGGGCAAGCACTTTTTAAGGCCTAAGGAGACAAGTTTTTTTTTTCTTTTGTAAGGAGGAGTCTCCAGGCAGGGAAGACAGCCTCTGAACTTAAGCACTTCCTGCATCTACTTGATGGGGAGACGGATGGTGTCAGATTTGGGGTTCTCAGAATACCAAATTCTTGGGGGAGAAGAAGTGTTGATAAAAGGAATATTTGACTTTATCTGTGGATTAGTATATCTGCAGCTTTTAACTAATGCACTAATATGCAGAAGATCATTCAAAGCATCAAATCGTTTCATGTACAGGGCTTGAGAGTTTTCTGAGGAGGTTTTTCCTTTGCTTGAAAACATCCTTCGCCATAAGTCTTGCATTTGTTTCACAGCATTCTTCTCCTGAATTACTTGGATTTCCAATGAGGAACGTGAAAATTCTCGTTTCTGTGTTCAGGTATCCAGCATGCCTATATGGACACTTCTGCGCAGACATCCATGTATCGCGCAGAGCCTCGTCTACAATTAGTTGGATTTTATGGAATGTAAGGTGGAGCTGAATTTGTGAGTGCATGTGACCACACATGTCTGTATACGTACGTGTATATAGAAATACGTACACATCTGCACAACAAAAAAATACATGGCATTCCAGTTTTGCCCTGAGACCTTGATGAAATCATTGTTCACAACAGATTGCGGCCACTGTAAATCAGGGCAGAGTAACCCCTAACATATTTTTAAACAGCTAGTACGCTTCAGAGGGTGGAAGTACAGGGATATAATGGAAACACTGACTCTTGCTGCAACTATGCAAAAGGATGCAGCAAGAAATAAATTTCACAATGAAATAGGTGATATCTGCCATCTAAACTGAAGGGTTGCCATGGCTCTGTGTTGCTGCAAACCACTTAGCCATCGGCTAATGATTGCATTTAGCAGTCTGAACCCACCGAAGGAAAAAGGGGAGAAATGTCAGCTCTGTATGCAACACTGAAGTAACTTCTTTTAATTCTGTGAAGGCGTAGGTGTCTGGGCTGTAGATGTTACAAAGGGAGTGGTGCACCAAAGTGCTTGTAATGTCTCTTTCACTGTTTTGCGACTTCTAAGCTTGGCTAATCAAATTTATATCAGGCTACAAACAGCTATGTAAAACAGCTTTAAGGCCCGGTGGTGCTGCTGGCTTGGTAGAAGGTGACAGCACCACAGGACGTCCCCCAGTGTCTGAGTGAAATGAGGCAGTTACCCTCAGATAGGCGTAAATGCACTATTAGATGGTTGAGAAATACATTTTTCTTTCCCCCCCTAAAACTCTCCTGGGTATTTATTGTAGTGCCTTTGATGTAACTAATTAGCCTGCTCAAAGTAAGCAGTGACTAACAGTCTAATAACTGGCTAATGGAAGGAACTTCATAATGTTTTCAAATCAGGATCCTTTTGAGTGTCTTGCAAGAGGCTGAGGAGCTTTTCCCTTCTGAGAAATGATTGCCAATAGTCAGATCCTGATGTCTGCAGTCATCTTTCTCCAAGTTACATTTGAGACTCCTGGCTCTTTGAAGAGGCTAGATGTTGGAGAAGAGCAGTAATCCTGGAGATATTCTGAAAGTGCAAAGCTTGAGTTTTAGCCCAAATCAGCAGACTTGGAGCAAATACTTTAGTTCGGGGCTCTCACACAGTAGCTTGCAGTCTTTGCTGCATTTTGTAAGATGGATCACTTTTTAAAAGGAGAAATGAAAACATAAGATTGTTTTGCGAGAGATTTTTCTTCTGGTGCGTGTTTCCCAGTCCTCAAGTAGCAAAATCAAGACATAAAATTTACTATACCAAGAAAGGGAGATGTTTTTGTCTGCCTTCTAGTTCTGCAAATTTAAAGGGAGAAACTGCATACTACATGTTAATTTAGCCAATTAACTCTGCCTTCAAATGTCTTCCACTTCCACATTAAGGCTTTCTTTTTTTCTTGTCCACTGGAACTACAAAGCACTTTTACTATTAAGAGTCCCTTTCTCATCAAGCTAATGATACAGCATTTCTACATGCTAGCAAACATCTCCAGTGCATTTTCCAGGCACAGACCATTCACGCCCAATGGCCAGACCATTTCTGATGCTGGACGTGAATCCCTCTTGCTCTACTTGCATGAGCAGTTTCACTGAATCCCTGGGATTACGGTGCGAGTAAAGCAAGCAGGATTTGGGCCTAGCAGGCCCCGTGACGGTAAACTTAAAAGCTCAGCACCTGCTCGGTACCTGGGTGAAGGGTTTAACGTTTCTCCTGCAGCAGCCAATGTCGTCACTAACACCTAAACCAGAGTGCTGGGGGCTGCGCTCGCGAGCGGTGTTAAGTATCACCGCAATAATCCAGTGTCTGCCATGGGAGAAACACGTAGCCCTGAACTTGGGGAAGGAGAAAATGGTTTTCAGCTGTTTTGATTTAAATTGTTTGTTTTTGTTATTTTAAAGCCTGGGTGGAAATGGGCTGGGAGAGAGCGTGTTCAGAAGTGAGGCTCCCACCTCTTTGGAGTCTGACCCTACAAGTTGCGGAGATTTAGTGCCTTCATTAGCTTCCCTGAGACTTGCAGCCCTGTGGGCTCAGGCCCTTCGTATCGGCTGGTTGGCCGTTCAGCTGGGCAGCTCTAGGCAAACTTGACCAACAGGACACCGTGGGAATCTGGTTCGCAGCAAGCAACTTCTGTGGCTTGATCCAAAGTCGTTGAAGTCAGTGGGATGGCTCAAGTGTCAGGTCAGTAACTTCAGGCATATATCCAAATGTTACTCCCCACCATATCCTGCATGATTAGCGAGATGCACAATCAGGTGCAAAGCAGCCCAGCCCTGCCTCCCGCCCTCCTTGTCTACTTTCTGAGGGTGAGAGTCCCCAGACTGACAAGGAGGTTTCCACAGCACCCTGTGCCTTTGTGTGTAGATGGCTGTGTCCGCAGCTACCTTTTGTGTTCCTGAAGTAGGATTCTTTTTTTGTTTTCCCCGTAGCTTCGATGAGATTTTTAGCATCTGCCCATATGTGTGATGCTGGGGTTTGTAGATGCAGCCTCCCACTTAAATCCAGTAAGTGTTTGCTTGTGTGAAACTAGAGGTGATTTTACTTAATTTTGTATATATCTGTTTAACTTCAAGCACTTGGGTTTAGTTGGGAGCAGTTGGGGAGGCACCAAGCAGTGTAAATTCATCTGGATAATCAAGAAATTGAGGTAAAGACATCGCTACTAACAAGGCTCTCTCCGATCTAGATGTCTAAAAAAGTTTACCTGAATTTTAAGCCACTTTGTACCGTTAGCGGGTTCCCCAGCAGTCTTGGGGAAGAGTTATGTGCACAGCTGGAAAAGGCTGCAAGCCGTGTTCTGCTGATAGCAATGCATGGGTGACTTAAGTGTTGGAGCACTGTGAGCTCTATACAGGCCCAGTCTTGTCTCCTCCAGGTCGGTGGGAGCTCTCGCACTGTCCTGGAGGAGCACAGGATCAGGCTCTGTTTCGAGTTGCAGCAACTGTATTGATACACTGTGTTCTGACTTCCTCTGTACTTTCAAAAAAAAAGGACTGAATTGAGTTGTGCTGTAGGTGTAGCAAAATGAACGTATGTAACGTTCGTGGAAAATAACGTGTGTGTGTGTGTGTGTGCAGTATTATGTAGGTATTGTTGAGATTGGGTCTGCTTTATGCCTAGTTGTTAAATCCTTTTTCTTCCAGTGAAAGTTAAAAGATGACAAACAAAAGAATATAACAGGTTTCTCAAAACAAACAAAAAAGCAGAGAAAAGAGCTGTGTATTCGTATTCCAAAAGTCACAAATCAGTTCCTGGAAAATACTGTACATATGGTAGTGGGAAAATAACTAAGCTGAAAATCCATTACAAATGGGAATATAAACGTATAAATTTTCAGTGGTGAGCTCAGATAACGTATGCTATTTATAAGCACCAAAGCTTGTATAAGGTATGCTTAAGCGTTGGAAATAAAGCGAGTACCATACTTGTTATCTAACAGATTTTTGTAGCCTTTCGTATGGCTGGAGTCTATTTTTAAAACCAATTATGAGCATTGTGCTTCATATCTGTGTTAGTGTTTCCAGAACATGTACTTCGTGTGCAGTTGCTCTAAATGCAGGAAAATAACAAACTTGGGACCAGGAGTGCCCAATTTAAACTACTGTACCCACCCAAAACAAAACTTTGGTTACAACACACGCTGTTTTTAAAGGAAGGCACAATCCTACAGATGTGTTTCCTCCTGCTTTGCTCTTAAGGTGGCCAGAGAGTAGCGATCGGTGTGTGTATGCAAGAAGGTGCGGATACACATGTCCTAATGAGCCTGGCAATTGCTCTATTGCATCATTTAAAGGCAAAAAATACCAAGTCTCAAAAACTTAGACCTTCTTAAATGTGAGGGAAATTGCTTTCTTGCTTAGATTCTTAGTAGAATAGATACCTAAGTAGTCGATCTTTTTTACATTCCTTCCCCTCCACCTCCCTTCTGGCTCACAGCAACCTAAAATGCTACTTTTCTGGGAAAGACTGATATTCTGACTTCAGGTTTGTAATTTAATGATGGAGAGTTTCCTTAGTAAACCAAATTTAGAGTACTAGAATGCTTATCTTATATCCAGACCTTGAACATAAAAGGCATTTTATACTAGCAATTGTTCATTTAATGAGCAATTGCAGAGTGCAGGACGGTTAAGGGATTGAGCTATATGCACCATTATTGCAAGAAGTATTCCGAAATACCAGAAATAGGACGTAAGCTCTGATCAGGGGGACTGTGAGCACAATTACCTTCTTTTCAAATCCTTCTGTGACACTGCGGGAGGAAAAAGGACTTTGAAACTTGAAAGGAAAGAGCTTGCTTTCAACCTCAAAAGCTAGGAGGAAAGGGCTCTGAAATTTGCTCAGTATTCCCAATTCACCATTAGCCTGTTTCTTCCTTTAGCCTCAAGGCATTCTCCGCTTTTTGAAAAGATGTTAAGAAATTCAGTCACAATAGAGAGCCTAGTTTTGAACATGTTTCACTCGGTCCATTGAGGTCTGGTCTTCAGCCTTTGTGTGGGGTGAATTGAGCTGAGCAGCAAGCTGGTTGGGGAGAGGTGAATGAGCAGTCTCTGTGCAGTCACAAATTCTGGCAAAGAAAAGATTACCCTTTCCTTTATTTTACAATATGCATTCCTGTACAATCCTGCTAGTGGCAATATGCGGAGCCGAGCTTGTGCTTAGGTCAATATGGAGCACTTGGTTTATAGCAACTCTTGTTAAGTTTGTCTTGTAATTGAAGCTGCTGTTGACCTTGCTTGGAGACCATTTGTGAAACCGTTTATTTAGCATAAACTGAAATAATAAACCCTCCTTCTCTTAGGCCGATTGTGATAGGGTGACATTAGTTTGATTTAATGATTAGCCGCCTGACCCCTCAGCTAGAGAGAGCTGCTTGAATAGGGAGAGTTCACTAGGAAGCACACAGGAAGAATACTAATGAGCTTGTTAAATTTAGCATGGCACCAACCACTTTTAATTCCTCTAATGGGAGAAGCACTGCCTCTGAGAGAGAGGGAGGGAGGGAGATGAGGAGAGGGGGGGAAAAGGGAGAGAGGAAAAGAGAGGGAGGAATGCCTACGTCCTGGTAGCCAGAGAATTTTGGTCAAGAGAAGAGCTTGGAGGGAGCATCAGCCAGGGTCTCTCGGACAGAGTTGTAAGTACCTTGTCTCTTCTCTTACCCAGCCGAAGTGCGTCGGCAGATCACTCGTCAGACAGTAATGCTCTCCGCAAGTTGCATACAGAAATGCAGCAGTGAAACTTAAGCAGATTTAACTGGACTGGTGCTGTCTCGTTTAAGCAGGGGTCTCTCAAGTGTGTTGAGACTGATTTTTAGTGTGGTCTATCAATAGATGTCAACTTTCTTTTAGTTGCTGACTTTAAGAGGTTTAAAGTGAAAAAGCTTCTACTTTCTCTTGGTCTACAATAAAAATAAAGCAAGAAAAGTTCAATAAGGAAAGAAAGTTTAATGGATTTTTGGTTCGTCCTGATTTTTAGTTTTCTGGGTAACTTAGCTGAGCAATTAAAAGTGCGTTTGTTCGGGCATGCTGTCCAGTGTGAGTTTTTTGTAAAAGCTTGTTGATTAAATGAGGTGCTCCTTGGTGCTCAGCACTTCTAATAAAAACTGCTTCCGATCAAAATAGAAGGACTAAATCAGGTATTTCTCAGTGGCTGGGAGAACATTGGATTGGTGCGATCGTTCCAGGCTGGGCACTTGTAACGTGTCTCTGGCTACTGGCTTGTTAAGACAGAGTGGGGTATACATGAAGAAAGAAGCTTATGCAGATTGCTCTTGGGCCCTGATTACTTTTTTTTTCCCTTATTTAACCCCTCTTTCTTACACCTGAAAAAGGTGGGGTGAACTATGCTGGAGTCAGTGGGGTCCTGCCAGCAGGAAGCAGGTGGAGATGAGGAAGGATCCATCCCTTTAACTTTGGCATTCATCTCTCTGCGAGATTTTAGTAAACTGGATGTTTATTTTTAACCTAAAACCGACCACTTCTAAAACGTGAGCAGAGCAGTAACAGTTGTCATGTATTTGGCTGTAAACCCCTTTGGCAGATGCTGCCGGAGAAGTGGGCTGTTTGCTTACGTTTTTGCTATAGAGTCCCACTTGTTGCCATGGTGGACAGTATGTTTCTGTCAATAATTTGGCCTGGCGCAGCTTGCCTGCACTTACTCTTAAAACTTTTTTGAACAATTCAGCTGAAACAGAACAAGATTAGACAGCTTTTTGCCTTTTGGTGCACTGGAGTGGCTCGCCTGCCGTTGTGAGAGTCAGCAGCATTACTGCAAGAGGAGTTTCCCACTCAGCACCCGGGGAGCTCCTGCAAACCACTCGCCTGTTCGTGTCCTGGAGCGCGGGTGCTGTCAAGTTTCTCATCTGCCCCCTATCAAAAACAACTCAGTGGTGCGGACCACGAAGTAAACGCTTGGCGCGATGTTTGGCTGTTGAATATGCCTTATTATTGCAAAAATGCCATCATGTTTACTTAAGAAAAAAAAAATTACTTCTGGGGGAATTTTTACGTGGCAGACAACGTGCAGACAAAGTGCAGAATTACTGCACACGGCGTAATTTCGTAATGGGGAGAGAGATGGTTGATGCATAAGGAAAAATACTGGGTTTGTTTTGTTTTGTTTTTCTCGAGGAAACAAAAAAGAAAACTTATTCAAACGCATTTTTCCTTTAGTTTCAAAGTTGCTGAAAGTAGGCATTGAATTTCATTCAGCAATTTGAGAAATTGGTTTGTTCCATAGCAGTCGCTAGTACCTTGATTCATGACATACGCATGTTTTGAGAAGGAAAGCATAAAAGTGGAGTCTGCAGACAGACGTCAGCTTCTTGTTGTATCCCAGGATAGCAGTTTTAACAAATATTATCTTTATATGGAAAAGTAAAAGAACTGAAATCCTATCTGATCCTTGGATTGATTATACAGCCCCACAAATCACTCCAGCTTGCTGCTTTCCGTACTGTGGTAGCACAGGTTAGCTTGCTCTGCTTAAGAGTCTGTCAGGATTTCAAATGGAGTGTAATCCCCTGTTTTTACAAGAGTTTACATCTCATCAGTGAAAGTTCACTCTAGGTTGAAATTTAACATAAAAGACTCCAGCTAGAGAGAAACATGATGGAAAATGTGACTTTGGGGTGATTTATTTTTTATTTTTTAGTTACGCAAGCAGCTTTCTAAAAACCTCATATATAAGTTTTAAAGTTTTAGACTCCCTTTTGCAGTTCTCTAACTAAATCCAGCTTCGGTGTAAAAAGCTGAAACCTTAAACCCTGCTAATCCAGAGCAGGGACTGGTGCCTGTGCATATTAATAAAAAGTAGAAAAGGGCAAAGGGTTTAAACTCTGCAGTGTTGTTGTCCATTTCCATTAACTCTTTCTCCTCAGACCCAATCCTGGAAATGCTCTGTATGGAGAATTACTGTTGGCTGTAAAAAGAATTCAGTCCCTGGAAGATGCTGATAAGTCAGCAGACCCTGGTTGCTGTAATACTTGGAGATAGAAAAATAATTAAGCGCTCAATAGGCTACGCTGCTGGGTTTTCTTGTTGTTGCTTGGGAGGAGAGGGGGCAGGGAGAAGCCTAGCGAGCACTGCATTCAAAGGAACGGTGTAGCTAGTTTATGCATATATTGGCCAAAATTCAGGTCCAGGTATCTGTACGTACGGAGCCCGTTTCTAATCTAATTCATATGAAGGCAACTAGGTTGAATTATGCTGGTGTCAGGCTTGGTGAAAGTAGTCTTCTGCTAAATTGCTCACTGGTGCTTTCGTTGTGTGAACGAGAACAGCAGAGCAAGGTACAAGTGAAAATTTAGCGTTGACCTCAAATCTCTGACAACTGAAGTGCGATCTTGGCACTGTTGTCAATGATCCGTCCCTGCAAGAGGGTTGTAGAGTAAGTGTACCTTAGTTTTATTTTCTAGAGGTGTTTTAATTTCCTTTCTAGTTACCTTTTTTGTGCCTGGTGTTTAATATTACGAGGTTCCTCGTGCGCTCACAGAGCTGCTGAGCAACTTCTGAAGCTAAGCATATTTATCAGTACGTCTTCAAGATGTGTTGGTGTATGCGCAGAGTGGTTGATTGAACAAGGCTGTACCTGGATAGTGGCTATGGGCTGGGATTACAGCCAGCCATTGTGCTTGTTTAGAGAAAAGTCTCTGCATTTTAAAGCAATAATGCAGCTTTAGGACAGCATTTACAGTAGAGACTTGTGTAGCTAACAAAAGCCCTCCACCACATTGCGCGTGTGAAATGTACCTGCGAACATGTATCTGGCTTTTGAAGAACAGAACCGCCTGGTCTGGTTTTCAAAGGGTGCATGTGGTCTGTGGGGTTTAAAATTCAGGTGGGAGCTGAGGGTTTGTTCAACACCCGGTCCTGAGGCTGCCTGCAAGGGAGGACAGTGGAGCCATCGTCAGGAGGCCCTTTTCCCCTCACAAGTGGCACCGCTGGCCTAGAAGTTCACTCCAGGCTAGGGCTTGGATTTGATCCTCCTATTTTTTTTTTATTTTTCCCCTTGGTCATTAAGAATTTGTGGGTTTGTATGTGTGGATATGGGGGAAAAAGGAGGGGGGAGCATGCTCTGCCGTCCTTCACGTGCATCCTTGTGGTGACACTGTTAGAGCAGGTGGCCTCACTTGCACCTGCCTGGTGCTGCTGGTGCTGTACCTTGAGCAATTTTACACATTTTATTGTTGCCCACCTTCTGATTGCTAACGACATTCCTGCAAGGCTCTGGCCTCTCACACAAGCAAACCTCCAGGGACTGGAGCCGGACTGTGGAGCAGCAGTGGGTGGCTAGGTTTGATTTAGGCCCAGCTAGCGGGGTTCATCTTCTCCTCTTTGTGACAAATTGTTCTTTGCCTCCCTGTCAGGCAGCCCAAACTCCCAGTCTCCTTGTCCCAGAGGCAAGAAAACGGCAAGCTCGTGTCTGTTCTCACAGGATTGATAGCCCCGCCAGCAGGAGCATCGGTGCATGGGTGATGATGATCTACCGCTCAGCAGCTGCCCGCTCTGAACGGGCGGGCTTCCCTGGACCATCTCTCATAGCCAGACACGCGCCTAGTGTCACAAACTTACGCCGTGAGGAGGAGGGTGCGGGGGGAGAACTTTTCTTTATCGTGTTTGCTATAAATGGGCTAAAAGTGCGTGTCTCTCTTTCTCCTTCCCTTCTCTCTTTCTTCTCCCTCGTTTTTTTGCAGAGGATGAAAGTCCTGGGCAGACCTATCACAGAGAGAGAAGGAACGCGATCACAATGCAGCCGCAGGGTGGGCAAGGCCTCGGCAAGATCAGTGAAGAGCCTTCCACGTCGAGTGAGGAAAGGGCCTCATTAATCAAGAAGGAGATCCATGGATCTATATCGCACCTTCCTGAACCTTCTGTACCTTACCGTGGGACGCTCTTTACCATGGACCCCCGAAACGGTTACATGGACCCTCATTACCGTGAGTATTGATTGTGGGTTTATTTGGGGATGCAAAATTGGAAGGCTGTCAAGGCTGTCAAATTTAATGCAATTTTATTTGTCGCCTTGCATTGTCCCCAGGGAGAACTGCTTTGTCTGGAGGGGCTGGTTTGAGGCAATACAATCTTCCCTCTGAAGTTAAAAAACAGGGGGCAGTTGCATTGCAGCTCAAAATTACCACAGGCCTCTGCAAAGCAACTTCCACGGGACATCTCATCTGTTGCTAATCCTCCTCAGCCGTCCAGGGTTGCGTTTTTCTCCTCCTCATTAATGCGTGAAGAAAAAAAAGCCTCATTAAAGAAAGCACAGAAGGAAAATGAAACAGGCCTTAAAATCTCTCTTTTAAACCCATGTTAAAGTACAGTATTAAAGGGAGGAAGCACTGTGCCTTGTACAATGATAATTTGGGGGGGGGTGGTGGATTGGAAGGTTTATTGTGAGGAGTTTTTGTTTTGTTCTGGAGGTCTTTTAGAGATTCACGTGTGTGAGTATGTGGGCCGATGGAGTGGTTTTGCAGTTTTCTTCCCAGCTACAGTTCCCTGAAGTTGTAGGGGGGTCACGGGGAAGCCAAATAGTTTCAACTTTTGAATTCCTGCTCAGGCATTAATAAAAAAACCCGTAAGAAATTAACTGACACTTGAACACAGATGTGGAATGGATTTCTCCACAGGCAAAATAGGAGGGAGTTAAGCAATTTTTTTCATCTGCTTCTAGTTTACTAAAAAAGAAAGAGAAAAAAAATCATTTAGTTGTGTAGTAATGAAGTACATCTTGAGGTGTCAAGGCTTGCGCCTTTTGATTATAGATTTATCACCCAGTCAGGATACAGATTTGCCATTTAACCTTCCAGTCTCCAGTTCCAGATGATCGGCTTAAGACCTGCAAAGAGGGGCCAGTCTGCATTGGGATTTTTTTCTTCCCACATCATTCAGAAATTTTAGTGTTTTAAGGCAAAAGGTCATTAGCCAGACAACTGATTAGTGAGGACAGCTGATTAGTGCATGTTTTTTTGCTAAAGAAAGTGCTAAGGATAAAAGCTAATTTTATCCCTTCATTAGTTGGGCTAGCAGCAAAGGAGAATGTTCACTCATCAGGGTGCAGATCAAAGTATGTCTTGCACAACCCTAAGTCTCACCAACCTCCTTTTTAAGAGAAAAAAAGACCCTAATAGTTAATAAGGATGGAGCTATTATCAGAAAGCAAACACTTGTGTTTATAGTTTAGATCAGTATTTAGGGGAGAAGTTTGCAGTTAAGCTTTTGAGCTTTCTTCCAGTCTAGGCATTTGTTTTCTGTACACCCTTCTCCTCCTCTCTTGCACAGCCCTGCTCAAACCCTCTGGGGAGTTACATCCTCCTCAACAGGAAGATGAGTGCCGCAGCACACCAGCAGCAGGCTTGTGTGCAGAGTAAACGACCGCTCATGAGCAGCAGCACGTAGAAATTCTAACTTGTGGGTTGGAGACACCATTTGTGGCTTCTGGTTTGCTAATGCAACCCCAAAATCGCACTTGAAAAAAAAGGAAATCTTATTGGGGAAGCAAAATAGCTTCTCTGTTTGTAGGTGGTACAGTTGGGGAGAGATGAAATGTGCAACAAAAAACCACCCCCAAACAAACAACAAACCTTATGCTGAATTCAGTGGTGACAGTTGCCAGTTTGACCATCTGACCAGCTGCCAGCTCACCCCTTAAATCTAGTTCAAAGTGTTATTGATATTACTGAAGATTCAGACTGAAGAAAAAAGGCCGGCTGGTTAGAATGAGTCTGACGAGTTTGCATTTAGTTAATTTAGTTTTATTTTGTTGAATTTGCGTTTTGATGAGAGTTCTCAAGATTTAATGAAGCTATTATGTCTGTATTGCGACCAGTAAAGCCAGCTAGTTAGGATGTGTGGGCTACCAGAAAAACACTGATGTCAGAAGTTGAGAGAACGGCAGAAGTTACCCAGCATGTGGCAGTGGAGAGAAACAGGAGATGAGTTAATTTTAAATGAGCAACATGATCTTAAAGCAGAAGTCTAAGTCAGAAAACATCAGATGGGCAGACCTGCTTCACTGCTGCTGTAGTGAGTTGTACATTTGTAATCACTGATTATAAAATCCCTCGAGCTATTAATGTCATATAAAGAGCCATCGTGCTTTTATTTACCTCTAATAGATGTGATACAGAAGGACAACTCAACAGACAAATGTCTAGTTAGATTTACAGGAAAGCAGACAGGCTTACTGAAATTTTCATAGTAGTTGTATCATTTATATATGTAAGACATGCTTTCATCAACGTGGTGACTGTATTCAGGCTGACACTTATAGTGGTCCATGTGAAGAGGGCTGAATAATGTAAACACACCCCAGTCCTACTGTAGCAACAGGTGAAGAACCAGCAAGGCTGTCGTTCCCTTCCTTAGTTTCTTGCCAGTTTTCCTGGGCACACGGATAGAAAATACTGGTTTAATTCAACATAGTCGGGTATGTGAACACTCACAGTACTTCCTTAGGTTCCCTGTGGTTGGAAAATACAGACTTTTCAAGATGCCTAATTTGTGCTTCTATTTATACCCACTTTGTATTCAAAAGTGTGGGCAGGCTTCCTGTAACACAGGAAAAGGCAAAATAATTTTTTCGAAGAAGGACATCTGTATATTTTTATGGCAAGAAAAGAAAAAGAGTATTTAAGTAAATTGTGTGTGGAACGCATGTCCCCTCCAGGAGCTCCAGTTATTAGAAACAACTTGAATGCTTTGCATTTCTGCGTGTAAATATGTGTGCCTCTCTGTGTATGTGCGCTGCAGGATTTTCTGTTATAATTTTTTTCCTAATTAAAGTGACTGGTGTTGTAAATGTTGGAAATAATGGTTACCATATACGTGGAATAAATACCTCATTGAGGGGGACTTTGCTCTCCTGCAGAGTGTGGGTGGGGTTAATGGTTGTGTTTCAAGTGGACCAGCTTTTCAAACAGCTGCGATGAAATATGCTATGGAGCTGGTGGTCCTCCTGCACTGCCAGAGAGCCCCTCAACCATTTAGCAAGCAAGAATGAGAGCGGCCACAGCTCTCCGTCCTCCAAGAGATAAAAGGGAAAACGTAGAGGCCTAAATAAAAAATTTTTGGTTTCTATCTTTTTTGTTATGGATTTCTTAAGTACTGTTTAAACATAGCACATAATGTGTGGGGGTTAGCTTTTTAAAAACTTTTTTCTTTTTAAAAGCTTTAGAGCAGGTGACAGAAATGCTGGAGTTTAATGTGTTGCACCTTTTCTTTATTGATGAGAGCAGGGTTACTGAGCTTAATCACAATGTTTCTTAAATGGATCTAAAACCCTGTGTTTCTCAAACACTGATTGCAGTGGTAGTTGGAGCCCCTTGTTGATGTAGATTCTCTTTCTAGAGGTGGGGCTGAGGCAGGGGAGGTGGGGATAGCAACTTCCCTTTGTTGTTCTCTTCCCTAATTTTAATTCCCACGCAGATTTATGGCCGTGCTAAGACTGCCTGTCTCACAAGTCATTCCTCATGGAAAAAATGAATCATTCCTGATGTAAACACTTTGATTTAAAACATACTGCTGGTATTCTTCCCTGGGTTTCACAGCTCATCTAAAAGAATTGTTAGTTCCTAATTAGTAAAGCCTGAAGAATTATCTTAAGTAAAACGCAGTGACAGTTCGGTTGGCTCTGATCTAAGAATTTGTATATACAGGAATGGCCCTGGAAGGATTCTCTTTCTGGTACATCCCTTCATCTCAAAGAGGTTGCACTGAATGTAGCTGAAAGCAGGAACTCACACTTTTTTCTTTGTCGCTTTCTTTTCTTTTTCCTTACTGGGGATTTATTCTGCTGGTTTTGAAGCTTCTGTGTATATCTGGGTAAGTGGGAACTGCTTATTGCACATTTCATAGGGTTAACCCTCCAGAGGTATTGATTACCCTCAGTACCCACTAACTGTGCCTGGTCTTGTGCTTTGTAAGGATTGGGCCCCTCATAACTGCCCAGGTTAGATTACCCAGTGTTAATGTCATCTCATAATCAATTTGCAACATGAACAAAAGACCAGCGTAAGGAAAATACAGTGCTGATTCACTTGTTCATTTACTGCGTTTTAATTTCTATTGACAAGAATTCCCCTTCCTTCATCTCCCCATAGAAAAGGAAAAAGCAGGGGGGAAAAAAAAGAAATTAGATTTTGTTTCCGCAAATGCAAACTGGTAGCTGGAAACACTGCCTTAAAATGCAGTTGTTCAAAAGCGACTTTGCGTGTCAACATGGATTGAACTGCAATGACCAGCTATGTGCGGTGCATTGGATGATGAGAGCATCCAGGTCGCCACCAGCAGATGAACTCTTGGAAGACTGTCTCCATTTGCGTTGTAGAGGGGGGAGCCAATGGTCTCCTTGTCCTCTCCCTGGCACATTTTGGGACTCTGGAGGGACAACCGAGACACTTTTGCATAGTCCCAAAGTGGGCACTTCTCTTAGCTAACCTCTAGCTTTCCAGCATCACCGGATGGCAGGAGCCCAGGACAGCTTTTTATAGACGGTTACCCTCCAGCCTTGTTGGAGGGTGGGAAGGCAGTGTCAGTGAGGAATTCTTGTAGAGATTTAGGGCTGGGGTCTTTAAAGACATTTAGAGGGTCTTCAGTTTCCAAGTGAGTTCGGCCTCTTAAATATCTCTGAAAATCTGGGTGCTACTTCTTCGGCTCTTTCTGCAGCATTTTGCAGGGGAGGGGCTTAAGTGTTTTAGTAACAAAACTCTCCGCTGACAGTGATTTATGGGGTAGTTTCCAAATGTTGTCAAGGAGGGGTAGTAGAAAAAAGTAAAATCTAAAGGTTTTAATAAAACTCACCGGGGAAGAAAGCCTCTAGTACAAAAGCAAATGTCAGACTACTGGTGTCAGCTGAGCAACTGAAATGTTGGTCTTTAAGAAAATTATCATGTTTGCAAAAAAAAATGTTTTGGGGATAAAAACCTAAATTGTAATACTATCTTTCAATAACCTCCAACAAAAAAACATTACTGCCCTCAAAATCAAACTTAGGGTCAGAGGCAATTTCAGTTTGAAATTTTGGAAGGCGCTGCAGATCTCTTAAGCTTAACAGCAGCTTATAAATGGTAATCTCTTCTCCAAGATGCCTCCCAAACCTCCCTGGTCGTGTTTAGGAAGTCCTGCCCATTTCTCTGGAGTCCTTCTGTGGAGTAAGTGGGGTCTCCTGAGAGCCCTGGAGTTGCTGCCCCTGTGTGATCCTCTAATTTGGAAGTAACAATTGCACCCATAGATTCACAGCTAGATGTGGCACAGAGGCATCCTTTCTTCTGCTGAATTTTCTCTCCCCTCAGCATGAGATAGACTGCAGAACTGCCAACGTCTGAAAGGCCTTGAAATGTAATATGATTGAGAAGCTGAAAGGTGATTTCTTTAAAGGTATTTTTTTGCTTTCTTTTGTTTTTAAGTTTAGGTAAATACATATCTTTCTTTGAATATTGACTTTATTTCTTGTCATTACCTGTAGTCTTAATTTCAGCTGGAAACTATAGGCAATGATATGGAAAGAGGTGAAGATATGGATGTGATATGGAAGAGGGTAGAGTAGGGTATTTATGAGATCTCTTATGGCCCTATAACTCTGTTGGACTTCAAAATTTTAAAAATGCCCTAAAGATCACGTTTTTTTTAAAAAAAAATAATCCGGTTATGACACCTAAGAATTTACCTGCCAGACACTACTGGGTATGGAGCCTTCTGAGAAGCAGATGCGTTCTGTTGATCTCCTTTTTTTTGGTCGTTCAGGTGCGTGTAAGTTGTGGGGTGAGGTTTTTTGGAGTGGTGGGGTTTTTGTTCTGTTTTTAAGGAATAGACAAGATAAAGACAAAGGACAAATGCAGAAGCACCTCTTTCTCAGATTTGATTTCGTTTGTCAGCTAATGTTTTTTTAGACGCTTTACAGTGTGTATTTGTTGTATACTGCCTTCATGGAAGGAGACAGAATATATTGCTCAGAGCCATAGAATCATAGTTAAGAACTCTGGAAAAAAAACCCAAAAATAATGTAATCCATCTCTGTAGCCTCAAGGCAGATCAGCTGTCCCTAAATCAGGAGAGAATGAAAAGCTTCTTCAAAGTTGCTGTGTCCCTTGATACGTGAACATTTCTGTCCTTAGGAGCCTTGTGACAAGACCTGTAGTGGATTTGGACTGATCGTGTGTCCCTATGTAGTAACTTCTATGGCATCGGCAGCTGGAAGGTGGGAGGTGTGTGTGTGGAAATTTAGAAGCCATAAAAATCTGAGTTGAAAAGTTTTGATTAAAGTTCCCTCTTCCCTCCTAGAGATCCACCAGCAAGCAGGTGATATGGTACTTCCCATTGCTACATTCCCTGAAAAGAAAAACCCCAACCACCAAACCCTACCCCCCAAAAATCCCACAGCTTGATGCATAACTGTTATGCTCATTACTGCCATTTCAAAGGGCAAGATCATTAGTTTTCTCTTTTTATTATTTATCAGAGTGATCTTTGTGCTGTTGTTCTCTTGCATTGGTGGCCTTCCATCTGGTTAATGCCGTAGAGGGAATTCAGTTGCCTAAGCAGAGGTTTCACGTACCATTTTCATGCCTTCACAGCTGATCTGTGTCTGCCTCTCTGGAAAGACTGGTCTTCAGTACATCCTGTGTCATACCTGTTAACTCTGTATGAACGTCTCGGATACCTTACGGGTCTAAGATGGTACTGTGTGTCTGTGTTTAGGCAGATGAGTCCTCGTCAGTGTTGTAACCAGGCATTTAAATCAGCGTGTCCAAATGTAGAAAATAAACATTTCATTTCACTTTTTTTGTTTTTTTTATTCCCATCTCCACTGCTATCATCCAGCTTTTATGAAGACATTTGTGGCAATAATTAGATTGTAGAGTAGCTAATATCTACAGGGTGCTCCTCTTTCATGGTTCCCTTGTGTTAATTCTGTTGCGTCCTGGGTGCTTGTCACTGGGACTGGATGTGTGCTGTCCTTCCTTGTGGCTGCCATTGGGCCTGGGGGGAAGCGCAAATGCGTGGGCACTGAAGGAGGGTGTTGTGTCCCAGAAGATGCCTCAGGCCAGGCACTGAGGGTAATGGCAGCGTGGGGGCACCGTGGACATGCTCTCCCTGTGGCATGGGCTTCTCAAGGGAGGTTTTGAAAGGGAGCATGGTTTCTGTTGACAAGGTGCAGTTTCAAGATTGTCCCATGGAAGTTTCTCAGCACCAGCTTTGGCCTCCTGTTGGAGTCCAGGGTTGAACAGGCCTTTGCTTTAAAGACAGTTTAAATGCTTTGGTTGCTGAACTGTTTTCAGGATCACTAGCAGATGCAGCTTTATTCCTGTTGATTGAGCTCAGTACTTAGGAGGACAGCCTCTTAGCCATAGCCTCTGCTTCTTTTTATTCACACCTAGCAACCCAATTAGCTTCCTCTTAGCCTGGCTCTTGGGTATTTTACGCAGTCCTCTCTAGCCTCTTATTAAAACACTGCTCAAATTACTTACAACTTGTGCTCTCAAGCTTGCTGAGTGGGTCACATCTGAGTTTGGAGATCATGTCAGAAATGCTTCCCCTTCAGTCAGAGTTATACTGGCTATGTTTTTTCATTTGTGATCATGTAACTTACAGCCAAGGCAGCAACGACCAGTGTGGGGAACTAGTACTGCGTTAAATATCGTTGTGTTGGTAGCTGTGTTCTAAAGAGTACAGCTGCTGTATTGCCGTGTGGTCATTGGCACGTGTGATGGTGCTCGGTACGCAGCAGCAGCAAAGGTAATATGTGCATGGGAGTGTTTGTATTACAGGTTTATACATCATTTTTGTAATACCTTTTAAAAATAAAAGTAATCGCTTAAAAAAAGGCAAAAGAATGTTTTGTATTATATTTCAGAATTTGTCTTGCTGGGTTTTTTGGAGTTCAGCTCAGATAGCTCCCCAGATGATGGCATCACTTTTTAATCTAAATTACACTTATATCCTGCTTCACACTGAATAAGGTAGCAGAGACAGTCCCCCATTGTTCATTCTGGTTTCCCTTTCAGATTTCAGTGCTACCCCGAGCCATCATTTTTCCTAAACAGCCAAATGGTGCTGATCCAGAACCCAATGAATTCGAGGAATCAACAGCTGCTGGCTTCAATGAACTTAGTAATAATCCCCAGTTGCCCTATATTCTACCTTTTCATCTTACCTGCTCCTCATGCTAGTTGTAATTTAAAATCGTAATTCCCAAGGATCCATGTTACCATTTCGCAAGCAAAGAGCTGAACGTTGTTATTCCTCTATCTACAGTCCCCTGTTGGGGTGTCTTATGGTAACAAGCCAAAAGTAATGGCTTATGACATACTTTCAAATAAATGGCTGATTATGGTAACAGCAGAGTGTAATACCCTACCAAGTGTTGAAGCAAATAACTAATGAGGTAGAATATGTTGAAATAAATTTCATTCCAGCATGTCACACTCATTAGCGTAAAAAGGTACTGCATTTGGTTTGTATGTTTTTTCACCAACCTGCCTACAGATACAGCTGTTGAAAGCCTCCAGCTTTGGCCCTGACTTCTCTTAGATGTCATTGCTGAAATGAAATGGGGTTACTTGGGTGAATAAGACTTGTTGGATCAAGGCCTGTGTTATGTATAAACAGTGGTTGCTCACTGTACTGGGATGGACCAGCATGGTACGGTGATAGGAAGCTGTTGGCACCAAAGCCGTGTTTCATGCTGGACGATATTTGAGTTGGCATCAACACCAGTGATCTACAGTGCATTTAACAATAAAATTGGTGCCAGACATCGAAAACACTAATTGCTGCTATGATAGGAATGGAATTTTTTTCTTCTTCTAACTAGAAGGGAGAAGAGGAGCACTAGTCATATATCACTGGCTAATCATTGAGGTGCCCAGTACTTGGGATGTTTGATTTGGAAAGTCTGATGTATGGCCTGCTCATCTATGCCCCTACTTTGCCTGAGACTGGCAGTAACCACGGTCTATGCTTATTTTCACTCTTACAGGTTTTCAGTTTTTCTTGATTTGTCAACTTGAGTACCCAAAATTTCAACAAGCTTATAGGCACATAAAGCCAGCTGGAAGAAACCTCTTATAAATAAAGACCAAAGGCCTGATCTGGCTTTGTCTGCTCCCATGGAAAAATTACAAAACCCGAATGAAACCCAACATGCTGGCCTGCGAAGGTGTTTCTTGGGTTCTTGTGGGGAAATGGCACATCTCTTCAAAGATGGTAGTTAGTTATCTTGTACGTCACAGATGAACACACATCTTGGGTGTAGTAGTGCCTTCCATCTTCTGTGCATTATAAACTGGAAAGGTAGGTTGAGGGCATGGCCTGCTGTAGTGGTTCCTCCCATAGATCTTAGTTTTTTGTGTATACTGCTGTGTACAAGGAGGTTAAAGCATGCCATGCCTCTGCATCCTGACAAGCGTCCTTCTCAGGGATTTTTTGGTAGACAGCCTCTGGAAGTGTTGCCTGTGTTGTGCTAACACATGGAGCTTGCCAGTGCATTGCAGGGTCCTGCTGGGCCAGAGAGACATAGGTCAGCTGCTGCTGAGGCCATGCTTGAAGGCTGACAAAGCACAAGGTTGACATGCCTTGTCTTAAGGCACTGGCCTCTGGGCTGCCTTTAAGAAATGATGTAGACATGGATAGTGCTTGTTAAGGCTACACAAGATACTGACACAGCTCTCTGAGGAAGACAGTCAACTGAAACTGTGTGCTCTGCTGGCTGTTGAGAAGTGACTGTTGTATTTTCTTAGGGGAGGCTGGTGCCAGCCTGACATTGCTCTGTGGTCCTGAAGCACAATACTCTGTTGTGGGAGTTGTCATATAGATGGGAAGAAGCCGTCTTCAATTTTGAATGCTTGCTGATCATGCCTCTAGGCCAGGTTAATTTGGCAACATGTGCCAGTAAGTCTTGATTCCAGAAAATGCTGTGTTCTGCTCAGTGTTTTCCATGTAATGCCTTTTTTAATTAACACTTAGACCCTGTATATGTGCTCCTTGTTTGCTGCAGTCGCTGTTTATATGTGTGTAATGATGAGAGATCAAGTATCCAGCTTAGCCGTTTGATGCAGAATTTTGACATTTACAAGGTTTGTTGAATTCTCCCAGCTGTGATTTCCCAGGAAGCTTCAAAGCCGCAGTTCTTTCTCTTTCCTGCTTCCATCCTGCTGCGTAATACTTCTATGAGCCCCACCTAACTGCAACTCATGACACCCTTTTATTTTGTCAGTGCAGGGAACCGAGAGGTGCTGCTGGCAGGCAAAGTCCTCTCCAGCCTAGCTGTTCTTTGCTTTTTGTTGTTCTGACAGTGCCATGCACTTAAAAACTTCCAGAATTGATTGAGTGCAAGAGAGGGAAACCAGAGGTGGGAGCTGTAGCAGCATTCCTCCTCAGCCCAGCCTTTTCAGGACTGTGGTGACTTGTATATTGTGGCTTTTAGCTATCAGAACAAAACCTGATTGCAAACCCCTGAACCCATCTTCAGCTCTCTGTAACTCTGGATGATGCTTACTGGGAGTACATGTCACCAAGACGGTGGGAGCATGGTTGCCGGTGCGTTGCTGTTTACAAACTGAAACCCTGATGGGTGACATTCACGGTAAAGCCATATACCTGTGTGTGCACTGGCTGTATACTTGATGTCAACGTATGCATGTGTCTTAGGTAGCAGAACTGCTATTTTATTCAAACTGGTCTTTTTTTTTCTAATCTAGGATGAATTCGGCACTGTTACAGTATGCTGGACACTGGTATTATAGGATATTTGTGTGCTATATGGGATGCATGCGTACACCACAGTAATTTGGTCTTTTCTTTGGGGCTTGTTGCTTCCTGGTTATTTTCCTGCTTATTTTTGTAATGTGATTTTTCATATACTTTTCTATTATGAACCTTTTTGGTTTTTAAGCTATCTCTGATATGCAGCTTTCATATCTTGGCTCTCAGCAATGTTGAACCTCATTGTAAAGTCCCTTTGTGTAAAAGCCATCTAGCTATAACTCTCAAAAATAAGAGGCTTGTCTCCTGAGGACAGCTCCATATTGCGGGTGGAGTATAATCCTTAACATTGTTTTTTTGCTTTCAAATAGCTGGGGACAGTAAGTCAAGGAGTGAGAACTCCCTTTGTTTCATGTAGTGTGTGTTGCAGAGAACGAATGTAACAGAGCAGAAAATGAAGAAAGACATAAAAGAATCTCAGCTCAAGGAGGTCAGATCCATCACACGCTTAGCGTTGCCTTCAAAGATGCCTGGGACAGGTGGCAGTTCAAGACAATCAGAGAAGCATCCGCTAGCGCCGAGATAAGGGATTCTTGCAGAATCCTGCTATCTGGTCCCAGTTTGCTTTGATGTAACTCTGCTAGAGAAGACTTCTGGGAGCAGGCTACTGCTTCCCTCCGTTATAGGCTGCTGTTGTTCAGCCTTTTAAGGCCTCATTACAGTGGTCCTCGAGGATTAATCCTCTTTAAGGTTTACATGGGAATTGTTTTGTCTGAAGGCCCAGCCGGGGACCTAGGTACCACCTGTACAAAGCATTATTGCATTCTTTCATTCTTTTTTTTTTTTTGAAGTGGCTCATATTTAACAGTATTTGACAGAAAGTAAAACCAAACATCTCACCTCTTTTTGCCTCCCTCTTTGGCTATTACTGAGTTTTTGTTGAGCACAGCTTGAGCAGTCCTTTGCAGACACTGAACCATTAGCAGTAAATTGTACGCTTCCGGTTACCCTACTTAGCCTGCTGGTTTTGGCAGTCCCTTCTTTTTCTTTTCTGCTCTTGCGCCCACCCTCCTTTCTCCTTTTTGAAGGAGAGGAGCGATGATGTTTGGCTTCAGAATCAGAAATCATCCCATTGCCGGTTTATTCTGTGCCCGCACTAGTGGATTCTGCATTTGCGCCATTCTGCTCAGGGAGGAGGGTTCAGGATATGGGAATGTTGTAAATTATCAGCATTAATTTATTAAAAAGGTGCATCTGCACTTATAAGGGTTTGTTTATGGAAAACATTTACCATTTTCTTCTAGGAGCAAAGCCTGCTCTTGGTGAAATAGCAGCAGGCGGAGTGCAGCAATGACGCATGCGGGAATCATGCCCTGGGTTTGGTGATGCAATGGGAAGCAAGTGCCTTCCAACTCCTTGATGTATTCTGTTATTGGTACTGTTTCTGTGTAACTTGGTTATAGATCTGTGTCTTGGAGATAGAAAAAAGGCATGCAGCCGTGATTCTGGAGAAAGGAACATTCCTCTGAATTGGATTTTTTTTTTTCTTCAGTGGCATTCATTATCTCCCTAATTGAACAAAGTGTTACAAAGTCATTTTGATACTATAAGATGGTGACTGAGGTAAAAGTGAGACAAAGGTTCTTGTTGGGTAAGTGAAAACAGCATCAGTGACCCTGACAGGTAAAAGTAAACTTACTGCTCTGAGGGTAATAAAAAGCTCAAGGGACTCATCTCTGTCTCGCAGCAGAAGTTTAGCTCTTCTGAACCCATATTAAGCAGCTTGATGGTCCTAATTCAAATTATTATGAAAGGTGATAGTGTGTTTTATTTTTAAAATAACATATTTCTACCTAGAAAACTCAGCAATAGCTATAAGTTGAATGCTTTTGGGGTAAAATAATGAGTTGTGCATTGTTGCCTACAGAGTACCTGGTCATTAGTTATGTAGTGATTTTACTTTATAAAGAAAAAGCAAGTAAAAGAGCGCCTTCACAAGCCTTCTGGGTTGTTTTTCGAGTGTTGTATTTGGAAGTTATGTGGTATGTCGAAACGTGCTTGTAATGCATGTACAGCAGATTAGTTTTCTTTATATATAGAAGTATTACAGGAAACCCTATAGCCTAATGCTGGCTGTATAAAACTGTATGGTGCCATTATTACCATAAATACTCCTGTGACCTTCGCACTCTTACATTTCCAAACTGCACGTAATTTAAGAGTAATGCACATATTTAATTTTTACTGTATTTGTGAAGATCGTTAAATTCTGCCCATATGAATTTTTTCCCTAATAGCTAATTCTGAGAGGGTGAGAGGATGAGAGAAGCAGAAACTAAGGAAAAAAAGATTAACTAAAATAAAGGTAATAAAATATGTCATGATGTGAGGTGCTGTAGATCCCTTCAAAAAGACCTGTCTTCTGAAGAAGTCCAGGCAAATTCTTGGCAGCCAAACTTTACACACACAGACACACCTGTCTGACTTACATATATACACATGCTGTCAAGTGGTCCAGCAGTAGTCTTGATGCATATATTGAATATGTATATAAATAGCATAATCTATGCTTACTGTCTAAGATACAAATACTTTGAATAACGTGATGTTGAATTTATGTCCCCTTCTTTAATTTCTATTTCGAACTAGATGTCAGCATTTTAGACTTCTATAGAACTATTCAGGAGGTTGCTGTTACATTTCTGGCTTCGTAAAATACAAGGAATGTGAGATTTTTTTTTTCCACTTGATGACAAACGCATGAAAATTGCCAGTGCTAAGTATTTAATTGAATTTAGTGTCTGTTTGTGTAATTTCAGTGTAAGGTGCCATTATGAAGCATCTTTTCAAACTGAAAGTCAACACCGCAGTTTTAACAACTATTCATAGTACAGCACATGGTTGTTAAAATCATTTCAGGTAGACAAATGGGCTTGGCTACACTAAGCCAAATTGTGACCCATTCTGTAAACAGCTGTGGCTCCTTGCCTTTTTCATCCTAAACGCAAGTGGGCTGGATGGGACAAAGGGGAGCCGCTGATTTCAGACAGCTTGATTGGAACACGATGCTGTGGTCCAAGGATTCAGCTGCGCAGTCCGCAGTGAGACAAGAAACGCGTAGAGTTGCCTTCTGGGCCCTGGGGCTGACTCCTGGACTTGTCTTCATCCGGGCTCTGAGAAAGCCCAGGAAGTAAAATGGCTAGCTCTTGCACTGTTTGTATGTATACCATGGTAACTTGCTAATATTAGTATTAGAGTTTTTCTAAGTAACAAAAGTACCTAGTAATCAGTGGGGGTCAGCTATCCGGGGAGCTCAAACGGTAAAGTTTAGCCATTCTTTCATTGTGAGAGAAAAACAATATAGGAATACGAAGACCTGTTGTTTTTTCTTTTTTTTTTTTTCCTGCGACTTAAACCAAAAATATGGTACTTGTTTTGCTCAGTAGGAGAACAGTATGGAAAACATAACTCCTGAAAAAAAAAAGTTTCCAGAAAGTTATAATTGGTTAAAAATAGGGTCTTGTAAGTCCTTTTATAAATCTACTACAGCAGGTGCTACTCAAACCTCTCTCTGTATATGTGTATAAATACACAGATGTGTGTGTATATATATATTTGTATGACATACATTTAAAATTTCTTTGCAGCTTTGAGGCTTTATACCTCTCACTAGTCTCAAACTTTTTCATTGGTAGTAAATTCTGTATTTTGTATTAGTAGTGGTAGAATCCTTTTTTATTAGGAAGGAACAAAATTATAATTGAAACTGATTTCAAGCTAACAAGTTGTTCAAGTAAGTCTGATGATTGCACCAGATTGTCTTTATTTGCATTTAGAAAATACCAATCTGAAAACAAAAGAAAACGATACAGCAGAAATGTGTGTGTGTGTATGAAGTATTTACATACATACATGCCATACTGTATTTATATGTACTGTATACATGTTAGCATGTATAAATTTTGTTTAGATGTGACTGTAGCAATTGTGGGTGCCAGCCCTGCAAGAGGAAATGTATACTCAAAATGTCTATTAAATGCAATGGTATCTGTGAGAACTGTAGGAATTCACCTTAGTTAAATTGTTTCAGTGAATTTTAGTTGCCAATTGTTACGTTAAACACTTAGTATAGACTCAAATCACATTAACAAAGGGTTTGATTAGGAAAAAAAAAAAAGGATGGATTTCCAAATTGTCTTCCTTCAGAGCCTTTTAGAGTCTCCTTGTGCACAACTCGTTTCATTGGTCTTCTCTTTCTATCAATCAAGGTCATCCAAACTTTTCTCCTTATTTTCTGTGAAATCTTGTGCAGACTCCCTTACGTTCCAGACCTAGTTTCATCTATGCTTGAATAGCCACAGGATGATCCATTTTCCTAACCTCTCTGTATACCTTCTTCCTGGCCTCTGCCTCCCAAAGCTAGAGCCACATGGGATTTACTTATCTGTCTTCTGTTCGTGCTGTAACAAGAGAAAGACTTCAACATTTAGGTTATGTCTGTGCACTCTCTCCTGTTAGATCCTGTCCTGAGCTCGCATGTGCTGCAAAGCCTTCCGTCTTGGGAAAGACAGGATAAGCGTAGCCTATAAGATATACCAAGGATCTGAATACTGGGTGGCAGAGCAGAATCAAAATGTCGTTGAAGCAGCTCTGACAGGGTTTGGGCACTCGGTAGGTGTCAGCTCAACTCCCCAGTATCTAAGCACTGGGTGCAGCTCTGGCAGAACATACAAGTCTTTGGATATAAGGTGGCAAATGGGTTTTCTTTGGTTTGGGTGGTACAGTATAAAATAGCGGGGTCTGGCCTCGGCTCTGCAGGTGGGTAAAGCTAATCCAGCAAAGCTGAGGGTCTCACCCTGTAAAGCACACAAACTGGTTTTGGACTTGTTAGGGATGAAAGTCCTCCTCACCCCACCCAAACCTGCAAGCTGAAGGCTTGCAAATATGTTCAGGATTAGATCTTACAATATTCTAAAAACAAGTACACAGATGAAGTATTTCTAAAAATAGCTCGAAGTGATTTCTTTTTGATATTTTGGTCTATTGTCTGTTTTATTGTTTCTTGGTATATACCCTTTTACAAGGTGTAATTTTTTGGGAAAAAAAAGGGAGGTAAATCTTTCCATCTGCTCAAGAAAGCAGTTCTTAAAGATACTAAAGGACTTGTTAAACATGATTCCTCATAAATAAAGTCAATATAGAGCAGCTAGTAGTGGAGAATGTTTTCATCATTGACTCACATTATTTTGTGAAAAAATGAAACAAAACTCTAGGGGTTGATTAAGAGAGGCCCCATGTCATGTGTTCTATATGAAGTGTTATTTTTCTCTCAAAGCAGTATGCACAGACCCATTTCCCATTTGTGGCAACTGACAGGCAGAGAGGCTGAGATCTGTTGGAGATCTCCAAGGAAGTTTGTGGCAAAGCCACAAATAAAAATCTTTGTCTAATGTGCTAAGCCAGTGCTTTCCTAATTAACTAGAAAGACTTTCAAAGTGGCTTCTCAAATCTCTGCTCCTAGCCTGGTTTTCAATTTGGGTAATTTTTTTTAACCCTTCATTTTGTAGATGGTCTTTCAAAGTGTTTTTATTGGCCACAATTTTTTGACATGAAGCTGCTTAAGAACTGAGATTGGGTCAATAATTTGATAGTTAATAACCATTTAAGCTATAAACATTGCTTAAAAAAACATGGAGTCAAACTAGAGCTCCATGCAGTAATGTAAATAAATGGCTGGATTTTCAGAAGTCCTGAGCATCGAGAAGTTTTTTTGGAAGCTCTTGGGTGCTTGGTAATTTGGAAATGAAGAGTATTTTCTCTAACTTAATCAGGTCTTAGATTAATAGGATTTACACTCTGAAATTCTAGTAAGGTGAATATTTTTTAAGATCCCACTCTTAAAGCCTAATTTAGAGTTCTGAGTTCTGAAATCTTGGCCCTAACTTACAGTCTTGAATTTGGTTATCATCTTTGTGTGTAGTTTGCCAGTAACCGAGGTGAAAATAGGCTGTGTTGTAATGCATGGGGTTAATTTTGTTTCATAATGAATATGCAGGTGTTATCAGGTGTGCAGTGAATGCGGCAGGTCTCACAGGAGCAATTATCAGCCTGGCCAGCTCTACTCACACCCAGATTTTTACATGATGGGCCCATTTTTTTCCCCAGTTACTAGATCTTTTTGAACGTTTACTTATGTCTTTGTATTCCACAAACTGCAGATTGTTACAAAAAGTTTCTTGAAGTTGAGCATCTGCTTGATTGTTGTCCTTAATAAAGTGCTTTCACGCAACAAGGCTGAAACTTTGGGTACCCCCATAAAAGAAAAAAAGGAACTTGGACGGAGAAGGTAGTGCAGGGACCTCATGGGGAAATTCCCAAAAGAAAACACTAATTTTAATAGCTAGCTACAGTTGCTAAGTGACAACAGTGGAGTTAACCTGTCTCATAGTTTATACAATCCCAGCACTTACAAACGTGAAAATTAATAGTTAAGGGCTGTCATAAATCTTACACTACCCACATCGTAAATAAGCACATTATTCTTATCAACTTTAAACTCCATTAACTCAACCCCAAGTAATTACTAGTTGAAATTTTCATTTTGGAGTAGAAGGAAACAGGCTAAATTCTGACTATTGGTTTGAAAACTCCAAGCACTGCTCTTGTAGCTGTAATGTCAAAATACTAAGAATTACACAAAAATATTGCATGAAAGACTAATAAAACCAGTGTATTATGCTAAGTACTTATTACTGATATATTCCTTAAAACCCCAAGTACAAGTCACTAGCGATACATTAAATATTTACCAGAAGTCCATGTTATAAATGTTTCCTTTTGAACTCTGTGTACAGGAGTGTACAGGACAATCTCTTTTGGATGTCAAGTGCTAAACAGAAATACTTGCTTTCAAATAAACTTGGGAAACAGAGAATGTGCCCTCTTAAAGCAGTTTCATAATGTAATACAATTGTAAAATCTCATCGGTTTAGGCCACAATGTTGTAGGTTCAGGTATGTGGGGAATATATGTCCCCTTACCTGATGAGGATACAAGGACAGAGTTAAATTTATGTACACAGCCACTCCTTTCTTTGCTTTTAAATTGCTAGGGATTTGGAAGTGATGTGTTAGCTAGGTACACTTCTGTCATCTAGGAACATTAAACAGACTTTTGAAACAAATTGTATTTGGACTAGGCCATCGTTGGATGGAGTAAATCTGGGTATCCCTGGCATTCTCTAAGATCAGATATTACTATGACTTCTCCAGGTGTCCCCTCTGTCAGGAAACCTTTAGAAAGTGAATGGCTTCCAAGGTGACTTAAGTTCACCTCAAACTTGAGTTTTGACAAAACGTTTGGAGAAGTAAATGCCAGGAAAGAAGATCCTGCTCTTCCAAAAACCCCACCTATGCTACAGTTAAATGGGGGTTCCACCGTGACAAGTAAATAATGTATTGATCTTTCATGGCACATTCCTGTGCACTGAATGAAGCGATCTCTAATGTAACTAGTGCTCCAGCCCCCTAAGGCTTTACTGGTGCTGGCTAAACCAACACTTCAGACCACAGCAGTAATGAAAGTGAATGTTGTTGCAAAATGTGTACCTGCAGTGTGTGTGGGCACTAATGAAATACATGGGTATTTCTGTATGTGGCAAGAAACACGAAAGGTAGGTAAGGTTGAGTATCTCACAGTTAATTTCCAAAGGTGATGGTTAGTGAAGATGCATACTCTCCAGGAAATTTTTGTGCTTGATAAATAGAGCAGGTGGGAGTACTTTATTTCCTGTCTGCCACTTGGCAGCAATTGCAATATTATATTTAATTGCAGAGATAGGGTTTGTGTACATTATAACATCCATAAACAACAGGCATCAATCAATGATCCTGATTTTCTTGCCCTCTTTTGTTAGTCCTCTTGCTCTGAAAGAATAAAGGAAAAAAACCAAAACACCTTTATTACAACCTTGCACGAAGAGACTAGGAAGGTGTAATGAGCAGTACTGTGCTGATATGTTTTAATAAATATTAGTTTACTGCATACCACAACAGAGACCAAATACATGCAATTACTTGCAAATTTCTTCAGTGTTTGTACTTATAAATCTCTGCCTAAATCTTCCCAGCTGGGAGTTAGGCTGGTCTTTCTGCTGTGGAAGCAGGGCTTTGTTCTCATGTTCAGCTTTGGCTCAGTCTGGAATAATTCAGAAACGTATTAGATAGATTGCTGCTCCCAAAAGGCATAATGAAATAACCTTCACTCCCAGCCTTAGGGAAATAAGCACACAATCAGGGTTTGGGCAGATTTCTCGATTAAACAAAGAACTAACTGTGCACAAATTGCTCCATAACAATTTGTAAAGAGTCCACTTTATAAATTTCTTGCAGATGTAAAGCTGATATTTTTTAATCAGAATGGCAGGGCTGTTAAAAGTTGAAATGTCTTCAACATTTTCCCTCTGCTCCATAATTAGTATCAGAAATATTTAGATTTAAAATGAAATTGGTAACACATCCTAGGTTATTTTTGATTTGTTTTTGGGAGTCAGTGAAATGCAATGTCAAACCCAAGCTAAAATCTCCATTTAATACATACAGTGAACTTAATCCATCTGGAATAGATTCAGGATAACTTGGTGCTGTCAATTTTTATTTTGTTTAATTTCATATGGTGTTCAGCAAAGGAACGAAAAGTTATTGCACTTAATGTTGTTGTGACTTAAGGTGTTCTCCGGTCAAATTATTCAATAAATCAAAATCAGGCTCTGGTTGTAGCTGCTAAGCGTTGTTTAGAATAGGATATTTAGGAGATTTTTAGCAGCTTTCCATTGATTGAACAAGACACATGTCATGCAAAAAGCATGCAGTATTTTGATGAATAGCTGCATTAGATGGCAAGTCTAGGGACCCAGTAAACACAACTTCTTATTTTACTGGCCTTTGTTTTTAACTTGAGGGCTTCAGTGTAGAAGAAAATACCACTCGAGTATCATTTGCAAGCCTTACTGCTTATCTACAACCCGTGCTCTTATGCTCTGAAATCTCCTCCGACATTTAAAAATACGTACCTATTTCCTATACATTAGCTTGCTGCTGATTACCTCATTTTTCAGCAAATTAGATGGTTCAAAGTCCTGCTCTCACCTAAATGCACAAGGATATTACTACAGTTTGTGGAGAATGGTAGAGATTTTCAGACCGTCCTTTCCGTGAAGCGATGTTCCTGCTCCTTGGTCTAGTGTCTGCCTGCATCTGTGGCTCTGGTTCTCAGTCTGCCACATCCAGATACCAGAGCTGAGTCAGTAGACCTGCAGTCAGGTAACAGAAAGCCTAATCCATTCCCCAGTTTCCTATGTCACGCACTGAAGAGGAGCTGTGCCTGTAACAGCACAGCTGTCAGCAGATGCTGGTAGGTCCTGTTTCTACAAGCACAATGTTCAGTTTCAGTTTAAACAGGCTTGATTTTTTTTTAAAAAAAAAGTGAACTTTCCTCAAAATGCATGCAGCTACTTGCCATGAAGTTGTACTGTTTTCTAAATGAGCACAGCTCGAGTAGTACACAGCCAGCTGCTGCCTGGACCAGCTCTCAGAGACCAAAGGCGTCAGTGCAGCCTGGAGAGCTGCTCCTGCGAAGCTCGGGCCAAGCCTGTGGCTCGCATGGTGTTTTCCCCCAGAACATCATCTCTCCACTGCTCTGCACTGACAGTAAGTTATCAGTCGGGGAAGTTTTGACTTGGAGGCTCTCTGTGGTGTTTCACCCTTTGTGGGTAACACGTAGCTCCTTGTGCAGGCCCCGCTGGCCTGATGCTACCTATCCCTTTCAAAGGAAATACGTGATGCACAAGCAGGCAGCCTGCTCCTGTACTCCATTAAATAAATGACAGAATTTGAGTTTCTAGTTGTGTAAGTTTAGCTGTGGTTTGGGCACATGTTATAAATGGGGAGATAAACAAAAATGTATCAATACATTCTCACTGAAGAATGGACTTGCCACACTTCTATGTAAGTGCATAGCACGCATGCTCATCTTGTTTACTTCGTGCACCTGGGTCAGTGTAGGACCTTGTGTGTAAAAAGACTAGAAAAATACTAAAATGGTTTCAGGAGGGACAAGTGCTAGGGGTGCTCACTGTGAAGGGAAACAGCAAAATGGTAACCGGCATCTTGAGCTGAAGAGAAAAAAGATGCAACTGAATTTACTGGGAAATTCATCTTATCTTTTACTCTGTTTCGTGTTTGACAGGACCTTCTGACAGCTTTTACCCATCAAGCAGATATGAAACTGTTCAAACTACTTGTATTCAGATAGCTGAACCCAGGATTAGGAAATGAACTTTACAGTTATAGTGGACATTTAATTAAATAGTGTCGTGCTGCCAATAGAGACTGTAACAACTGCTTGAGGTACTCTGCTTTTATGCTGGAGAATCTGCAGTGGCATGTTGAACAGGAAGGCCCCAGCTTCGTTTTCTTTAAAAATTGCATTTAAATGTACACTAGATACACATTCATCACTTTAATCTAAACTCTACTGTAAATTAACATGTATAGCCTCTGAGATCATACACTTTCACAGAAGTACTCTAATGAAACTTGGCAGCTTTTGCCCTGTAACATCATTTGTTCCATTCACTAGCAAAAGCAGACCTCAAACAAGTCAAAACTGTGCTCAGTAATGAGTTCCATTATTTTTCTTCATGTTTTTGGAGTCTCAAAAGCCTCCTGTCCTGCATCTTTATTTTACAATAAGTCAAAAAAGCATACAAGCCTGCAGATGTATCAAAGGAAAGCTTTCTCATGTAAGATCCTGAGGTGTTTGTCACTTACCATAACCGAGCGCGGGACTTGAATTAGCATGAGTGACTTGTTGTCAGTAAGGAAGCTTTCTTCTCAAAACCGGTACATTAGCTGCTTGATGTTCACGGATGCTGTTACACGTACAGTTGCCTGTCGCCTGGATGATTCTGTCGTAGTCTTTTATGCCCCTATTGATACTCGAATAATGCTGACAAAGTAAGCTCATAAATATAAAGGCGTTGTTTAAATTAACCATTTCTATTGACCTCATGGAAAAGTACATGCTGTTTATCACAGAAGCACCACTGAGGCTGGGCTGGTGAACAACTTCGTTACAACCATATGTTGTCAACAGAAAATGAGGTGACTGTTGCTCAGTCTTGGGGTGAAATGGGGAGGATGAAACCTGACATGCTGTGTTTCTCCTCTGTATGGGGAAACCAGTGTAACCCAGTTTTGGCCACCTTAACCTATAGCAATAAGAAGAAAAAAAAAAGCTATAGGAAAAACCCTTTCATGCAGCACGTGTATCGGGGGGAAAGTAAAGCGGCATTTCCATGCAGTTCCATCTGTGTGAGGTATGATGTCTGATCTGTCTCAGCTCAGAGCTCTGACTTGAGCTCACAACATAATGGGGCAAGTTGGAGAGGGAACAGGCTGCTTCACTGCACCTTGGGTCACTTAATTTATACAATCTTAATGTTTCTGCTAAAGACGGCAGATAAACTTAATCCTGTGCCTAACTGCTCTGCTTAGTTGTGTAGATGCCACTAATAAGGAAGAGACGTTAAAAAGTTCTGGACTTGCATATTTTCAAGCAAGTTTTTTTCTTGTGTTCTCATAGTTAAATCTCATGTCATTCAACTTCAAGAAAAAAAAAATCATGGTAGCAGTCATCTGAATAGAAAAAAAAATTACTGGGCTGTCTTCAGTACAGATCTTTCACCTTCACTAAGCAAGTGATTGTGTAGTCATTCACTAGTTGATAGGTTTTATTGCACAGAATTAACCTATTACGTCAGCTAAAAATAACCTGGAAGCCTTTGCTACATCCTTACCCTTCTTTTTTTTTGACTAGATAAACATTTATATATGTATTTCTAAATCTATTAATATATGTAAATGTAGATCCTTCATTAGTTCTGCTGGTTTTCTAATGTTGAAGAAAGCATTATTAGTAAACTGAAATAGAAAGAATTCTAGCTGCAAACGAAAGAATCTGTTCTAGTATAAATGTCTTCCCCTTAAAAAAATATGTCCTGATTCAACAAATGGTTTGATGACCCACTGAAGTCTTCCACAGACTGTTCCACAGACACAAGTCAGTGTTGGTCTGCAAGTCATCAATAGGGCAGTCGATAGCTTTCAGTGTATCTGTGTGAATTAACTTCACTGTGCCTTCTGGGTCTGTTCTGACAAGCTCTGTAGATTGGTATTTTTGGAAGCAGGATCGGGTGCCCCAGACGTCAGAGGAGAGAATTTGTCTTAATAATAGTAATTCATTAAATACCTCTGTGTGTGTATAAATTCTTAATTAATCTAGAAAAAAACCCAGAATACGTATAGTAGAACCATGCTGATGTGACCTGGGATTTATAGTGTACTTGGAGTTCCCACCAATTATGCCACGTTGCCTAATTGAGTTGTGTTACAGGCCAGCTAGAAGCAGGGGGAGCGGATAACAAAGCCTCTTGGCAGAATTGAAAATGTCTTCCTGATAGCAGAAGTGAAGGAATGTCCATTCCAGTTTCCAGCTATTCCCAACTAGGATCGCTTCTGTTCTTATTTGCTTTTTTTCTTGCCTTCTGCTCACTTTGTACTTTATTTCTGTCAGACATTTTTCCTTCTCTTTTCATACAGTGTCTCTGCAGCATGGTTAGATAGTGATTAATGGGAACCCTGACTCAGAACACCTGGCTACAGCGAGTCTTTCGTTTAACAGTGGATGAGCCAGCAAACTTCAGGGCAAAGAGCTCACATACCTCATTCTGGTGATAAAGTTTAAACAGCAGTCTCTTATATTCAGACTCCACCATGCAGGGGAAAACTGCATCTGTTGCTGATAATACATGTGCATTTGTTGTCAGTTGCTTTCAACTTGGGTCTTTGTAGTGCCCCACAGGTTTTATTTGATGTGTCACTTTGTTTTGTCTTTACTGCCCATGCTCCAGAACCCATAGGTATCTCCCTCCTCTTTTTATGAAAGAAACTGAAGATGCCCTGTGTGTTTTCTGTGGCTCTGCCTGTGGTTAGTTATTTCCACATGGAAATCAGAACCAACTTCTTGGTGTGTGAATACCTCTGCTGCCTGTGTTTCTGTTGCTCTGTGTATGTGTATGTATGTATGTATGTGTCTTGCAGAGCTTTCATTACATAGCCCGTGTTCTGGTTCTTCCTTTGTCCTTTGGTCTGTAGTTATGGGGAAAGGAATGGCTGAAAGGCTAAGAATTAAGATGAACATAATGAGGTGAGATAAAGGTTGGTGACTGGTGTAAGGTTTGGGTTTTCCATTAGTCAGTGGTAAGAGTAGGAAATGTTCAGAACAGCCCGTGACACGTAGACACCTTCATTAAGACGGAGTGAATTAGTCCTGCAGGTCCTTGGGTCTGACTTTTCTGGCAGCATATTAAAAACATCTTAGACTGAGCACTAAATTTTTGGACAGGTCAAAGTAGCTGTCAGTCTTCTCACTCATTCAAGTGTTTAGTCTAAGGCACATGTTAGTCTAAGACGTGTAAAAGTAGACGGAAGCAGCATTCAAGAACAGAATACCTATCCTAGAAATGAAAATGTGTCATCACTCCAGATAGCAATCTTGTCACCAAACTCTCAGATGCCCACTGTGTATATGTATATGTGTGTATATATATATATATATATATATATACATACACACAAAAGCTGTTCTTCCACTCTGTGGTTCACATTTTATGTGACTAAGTTTTCTTATGGAACTTCTTGTTTCCAATTGACCTGTAACTGAAAAGGGATCCATCTGTGTTCAGGGCTTTATTTCACTAAGTATCCTTTAAACTCTTCTTACAAAGCAATTCTTCTGTATTATTTGCAACCCATACTCTTTTTAGTCCTTATTCTGTAGCTTTACCAACATTTTTTAAAAACCTCATTGTTTCTGTCCAAGGCTGGACACTTCCTATGGCTATGTTTTCTTCCACTGTACATACATCCATAATTCCTGCTGCGTCTTGCAAGATCATGCTCTTGGCATTTTGCAAGCTCCTTCTTGGATGATTGCTTCTGCTCGCCCCAACAGATCTGAGGCTTGTTGCCCTTGGTACTTTGATTGTTTTGTTTTCCCTCTAGAACTTGAATTCAAATCTGGCCTGATCTAGTCTACAGACAGAATGTCAAATTCTCACTGTTTTTTGTAAGTATTAATCATAGGGTGTTTTTGGACCTTCTGATTCCTGCTGTAATCAGATCTCAAATTAAATACTCCCCAGGCCCTCCAAACCTGCATGTTTCACTCATCTGTCTCAAAACAGTAAGAAATTAATTTAAAGCTCTTCCCCTTAGGAAGCTTTTGTAACAAGTGGTATCTCTCAGAAGTTTAAGTTTCGATAGACTTTGTTTCTGTAGTACAGTTGTGTACTTGCACTTCTTCATGCAACTGTCAACTATGAAACAAACTTCATTCTTCTGACCAGCAACAGTGAACTTCAGTCATAAAGACATGTCTTGGTGCCTGTAGCATGCCCACTAGTCAAAGCTTAGGAAATGAGCCATTGTCGTGACGCAGAATTCAGGTAAAATTTGTTTGCAGTTGAGGATTTGAACACAATGCATATTCTCCAGGATGCCTTTGAAACAACAGGAATTGTCAGGAAGGATGTTTGGAAAAAAACCCACCTGGCAGCAAAGGCAGAATAGGCAAAAGCAATGCCTGCCCAGTAAGCTCTAGAGAGTAGAGAGGATCGCTGATCCGTGGGTTAGTTTGGAGAATCTGGCCTTTGCTTCCAGCAAGGATTTGTAGTGCTACAGTGTTGGGAGAAATGACGGACAGAACAAAGAAGTGGGTGTGAAAAAACAAGGTTAAAACCAGTCCTCTACATTAAGGAGCCCAAGCACTTCCTGATGTCACTAGATGATTGTCTATGTCCAGCAGACAAATAAGCAACAAAAGACAATAGGAAAGACAATGGCCTTATGTAAGCAGTAGCAAGATGCAATTCATATGAAGAAGCTGTAGGTTCACAATAAGTAAAGCAAAGAGGAAATTAGCTTTGTAGAAGGCTGCGCCACGTTTTGACACAAACGAGAAAGAAGTCTAAGCAGAAGGCTCAGCCATTGGCCCTCCTGTTGTAGGAAGATCAGAAGAAATTAGATCTGTCAGCAACACACATGAATGATGTGAATTCTCCCAAAGCGATGAAGATGGCCAGAGTGGTGACATCAACTAAAGGTATTAACAAAGAGGTGGGAAGACTAAGAGGATGCAACAGGAATATGGTAAAAGGCATATTGCATGCTAGTCCCAATGTGTAAACAAATTTTGTGGAGAAGATACAGGAATGAAGAATCGATTTTTTTTAAAAAAAAGAGAAAAAAGAAAAAAAAGCTGTTAAACCATCACTAAACTTGATGGGAGCAGAGGTTTTGGTTTGGTAAGGAACAGCTTGGTGGACACACTGAGATATCAGTCTACGGGGACATGTTTAAAGCAACAGGTGTATCTGTAGTCCCAGCTAGCTCATAGATGTTTTCCTCAATAAAACAGCCATTTAACTTTAGAAGCATGGAGTCTCCTCAGACTAGCTGATGTCACTTTTTAGAATATACCATGATGCATCTGTTCAGCATGGAAGGTCACATCCTGCTGGTTGAACGACCTTGTGCGGAACTGAATATAAGAATCTTTCTAATGGTGAATGATGGACAACATGTATGCTATAGCCTAGTTCAGTGTACACAGCGTACCAGATCCATCTGTAATAATGATAATGAATATATATGTTTAAAAAAAAAAACCAAACCCAAACAAAAACCAAAACAAAACAGGCTATGCCGGAAACATAAGTAGCCATCGGGGACTGAATATGTATTTCTTTTTAAATAATCTTGCCAGAAGGAATTTCTTCTCTTTTCGTTTCTATGTCTGTACTCAAATAAAAATTGAATTCGTGCAAGGTGGCAGGGCAGCACAAAAATGCATAAATGTGTTCAGACGGTAAGATATTGGAAGAAAAATAAATTGTTTGTAAGAAATTAAAACCCCGAGAGAGACATTGAAGAGATGCAAGGAGAAATTTTGTTTGCTCTGTGTGGCTGTGCTAGCTTCTGTCAGCCAAGCCCAAGGTGACAAGTTGTTGACTCAAAAGGCAGTGCAGGAATGTTAAATGGTTATCGTTATTTAATGCTTACGCTCTGTTAAGTGACAGCCTCTTCTTTAGAGCTTCAAAACACTTTTTCAAGCACCTAGCACAAGGCTGGAGGCTGCTCTTTTTTTTACAGGCAGGCCTTGCGGTGTTACTTAAATCCTGCAGCGGAGATGAGCTGGGGAGGAGTTACAAACGGAGTTTCTGCTTTCACTCATCCCTGCTCGCTCTTCGTGGCACAGGAACAGTCTCAAATAGGTTGGCTTACTCTGGGGGCTGTGGCTGGTGAGCAGAAGTCCCCCTTTTACCTGAGATTGCTGAGGGCTGTTCATTTAGAAGCTATTTTATGAAAATGCTGGCCTAAAAAACGAAACAGGTCCTGGGGTCCCCACAGGGCGGTGGTGCAACTTTCCTGCTGCTTAGGGGAAACCTAAAACTCCTTCATTTGGAGGGGGCAGGGCTATATTATATTTCATTTTTGGTGTTCACCCTGAATAAATGCCATTCTCTTACTCTAATCTCTTACCCTGCTTTACAGTTGTTACCGAGCACTGAAAACAGCACACTTTTTAAAAACCTGTATTAGAAACATTGGAAAACTATCAATAATGGTGAAGTTTGGGTGTGATTAGTGTCTGAGTAATAAATATATTTGAAAATCGGAGGTGAAAATTTATCCCTCTTGAAGTCAGACATTCCTCCCCCCCCTCCTTTAAGCATGTTGACTTTAGGGAACTATAACTTTAGGAAGTCTGTAACTTGTGTACTTTAATCTCTGCTGAGGAGCCTAATTTTAGGCCCTTCTCTTTCAGTCTTGGCTCTAATTACTGTATACTCCTCCTTTCTCTTAGATTCAGTCCCTCCTTTGAGTTCTGTGACATACTCTGAACAGTTTTGCTTTCTTTGTTTTGCAGCTAACTTTCAAATAGCTGTAATCTGTTCAATGTTGCATGATTATTTCAGCTTAGAATATCTCCACCACACAATTCACGTGCTTTGTAATTAAGAAACATTCATAATGAAAGACAAGGACAAGATTTGATCATACAGCTAGGGCAAATACAGCAACACCCCAAACCTCACCATATTAGAGCTCTAATTTTTTCATGTGTTTATTTCACTGCTTTCGTCATCCGATGTTCTGTCTTCATCTTGTCAGCAATGCAGTACAATATTTATGCTTCAAACATACTTTGGAGAAACTGTAATTTTTGCAACACCTGTGAAATTGCATCTTAGCCCCCTTGCAACATCCCTTGCTGTCCCTTTATGCTGCAAGAAGAAAATGTTAGCTTGGTAGAAATCAGCATGAGAATTTAAGACAGTTAAGCTACATTAAAGTCTTTTATACTCATAAATTCAGAATTTTTCACTTCTAGGGCTTGCGTTTTTTATGAATAGACACTTGGTGTGTAAAAGTTGAACACATTCAACATGTGATGAAAAATACCTTTGTGAAGAAAGGAGAAATCAGGCTGCTAGAAAATACCCGTAATACTAGGAAAATATCGAATTATGTGACAGTAGTTGCACATTTTTGAAGCATGACCAAATAACATATCACTCAAGCATTTCCCTGCCCTCTTGTTGTTTTTTCCCCCCTGGAACTGGGAGGAAATGGATACTACACACCCACTCATTCACAAAAATGCTGGCAGGAGGCCAGCTTCCCTCTCTTCATCCCTGAGCCAAGCTCCGGTCTCTTTTCCCCTTCTCCTTTCTTGCTCCTCTTTGTGGTTGCTGCCTGCCAGATTTCTACCTATTTCAGCAACAAATGAGCTCCGTGAGGCTTTCTCACAGAGGTCCCCTAGTATTTCTCATTATCCACACAGATCCTCCTCCCCATGCTTCCTAAAAACTGCATTTATGCTGAACTCTGGCTTGTTGGGGAAATTTTTTCTTTTTAGCTATTACTTTATTTCCTGATTCTCCTTCAACTTTTTCTGTGTTCTTGTCTGTCATTTCAAAGCGTCTGTCCTGGCATACGCTGCTGCCAGCAAGTGGAGGGGAAAAAAAAGTTCAAAAGCCCATGCACACATCCGTATGCCAGATCTTTGCCAATACCTCTTCCCCAGCTGGTTTGGCAGCAAAAGTAATACCTGTTGTGGCAGCAGCGGCTGCTGTAACCACTCCAGATGCTGTGGCTGGAGCAGTCTGGCAGGATTTAAACGTGCAGTTCAACATGCCAGTGCCTGGGGGTTAGAATCTGAAGCTATCAAATGAAAAACAGTGTGTACTGAATTGTCCCCATAGCGATTCTCAGCTGCTTTGAGAATGTGGGTTTTGTATCATGTCCAAAGTCTGATTTTTTTTTCCCCCCATGGTGGGGTTAACACCATATGAAGAGGCGCTGGGATATTAAGTAGAGAACATTGACTAGAAAAACTCTACCCAGCAGACACCTGTATATTTGATTTGATGGGCTGGAAAATCCCTGGCCTGCTTTAGCCTTCAGTCTGCTAAGGGCTGGTAAGGTACGAACCTCCATTGGAGAATGAATGTGTCCATGTATGTTGAAGAGTGCCTAGTACAGCCGCGCACCGCTCAAGGTGCTGGCTCTGCTCACCACTGCCCCACGAGCATAATTAGAGCATTAGTTTAGCATCCTGCCAGCCACAGCTGGGCTTGTTCCCACTTATCCTTAGGCCAGGAGGCTGGCACAGAGCGTGCGAGTCCATCGCAGTCAGAGGTCTGGCTGGTGCTGGTGCTTGTGCCCACCGGCATCCCACCAGCTCAGGTGCTGATGCAGCGCATGGTGGGCATTGTGTAGGCTACCCAGGCTCCTGGTTCACTGCCTGAATAAACACGCCAGGACCGTAGCTGAGATGCCAGATTTATATTACCACAGCTCTGCTCTTGCTGGGACCTTGTGAACCAGTCTGGGCAGATAGGGTGGCTTCGTGGCTTCACTCATGGAGGTCAGCAGCTCCAGGCTTCTCGTCCCGCTCCACTGTCCCTGGTGTACTAGCACTGGCAGGGGGCTGTGGTGAGGGAGCGGGAGGGTAGGGTTGCCAGGGCGGAGGAGAGACTCTGTGGCTGGAGGGCATGGTCTCTGAGACAGCTTAGCTATCCTTGCCATTTCTGCGCTGTGGCAACATACCAGATCATCGCACGGCCGGCATGTGGGAGACGCAGCTCCCAGTCCTCAGGAGAACTGTGTCGTTCTCTGATGTCTGCACAAGCTCTTGCATGCAGGCAAAGCCTTAGTGAGCAGCTCCATAGGTGTACAAAACATCCCTGGTCCTGGTAGAAATGTTTTCCTTAAAGAGCTGAAGACACAATGCAGCACTTCACAAGAACGCTTGGGTTGGTTAAGTTCCTCCTTCTGCCACGCCTCCATCAGGCTCCCAAAAAGTCGTTAAGTTCAGAGTCTGCTGCGTGCTTTGCTGGGTTTGCGTGAGTGAGGCGAGTGAACTGGGTTCTCAGACTTACTTCAATCTTATCGTGCGTACAGCGGGCCATCAGTGCAAATCAGGAGTTATGCATGTCCGCTTAACATAGCCCTTGTTTCTACATGGTCTTCACGCTCCTCCTCACCTGCCAGCTCAGCACCAGGGAACGAGGAGTTTCCCTCTAATCAAGGCACACAGCTTTGAGCCAGGGATTTCTCTCTGCTGGGCTCACGTGCACATGAGAAACACCATCCGCCCATGAGCCAAGTGCTTCAGTTAAGAACGAACTTAATTGGGGATTACTTACAGAGGCTTTGCTGCCCCCTGACCCCCACCCCGTTACGTGCAGCTGAGAAGCAGGGAGAGGAGGTAATGTGAGGCTCTTGTTTTCTCTCTGAGCCTGTGTCTGAAAAGGAGACTCTCCCTGGAATTTTTTTTCAACGAGTAAATTCTATGCCAAACCTGTAATCAGATACAAATAGGAATGAATGCCAGAAGCAAAGGCAGCCAAAGAGAGCGTTTCATCTTAAAAACTGCTTTCCCACCTGGCCAAGAAGTCACTGCATGTGCCTGGCACCATGGGTCGGCCCTCCCTGAGTCATCCGTGAGGGCCTGCAGGGTGCTCAAGTGTTGACTCTCATCTCCATTGAGTCCTGATTGTTGCTGCCTCACTTCGAACTTCTCAAAATGTTTCAGGTGAGAGGGGAGGAGAGGATTTACATGCCACATCTACCTGGAATGGAGCTTATAGTCTGGATGCTTTAGGAAGTAGCTGCTTAGGTTTCAGCCAGAACAGACCAATCTTCTGCGTAAGTAACAGTATTTGTGAAGGTGGTATTAGTTAGTCCTTTTGAAACATCTTCTGTTGGTCTCAGCTTCTACCGTACCTCATCATAGGCTTGTTCACTGCATCCCAGTTTAAGGTTTGTTGGCGATTGTAGTTGATTTCCCCCCAAGTTCTACCCATGATGTACTAATGAATGTGCAGGCCTATGAAAAACAGCTTTCCGGCTCCTACCTGCTGTAACCATTTGGGGCTGTTCAGCAAGTTCTGGAGAACCATTTTAGTGAACTGAAGAAAATGCTAAATATACTTGTTGCTGCTTTATAGCCTTGATCATGTTTGCACACGAGAAAGGGACAAGCCCCTCTTATTTGCTCTTCGTCTGCACTGAAAGGCAGCTTGTGCCACCATTATTGTAAACATCAGTGAAGTGTTGCCATCTCGTTTTGACTAACGAGAGTATGTCACAAAGAGGAATCTAGGAGCACAGGCTATTATTGATGCCACTTGTTCACATTCCTCTATCAAGAAGGCTGCTGAACTCAAGCATGATTGAGAGTCTCTCAAGGATGGCCCTGGGCTTGGGCATCAAATGAGAGGTCATTTTTTCGAAAGAGATGTCATCTCAAGTTAAACACTTAGAAAAGACAAGCTATAGTGATCTCTCGTGGAGCTAAAACAGAGACCAGGATTTCTTCAGTGAATGCTTGTTATGTATTTCACTCTTTAAAGTACATTCATAAGATGCTTGCATGAGTTGTTCTCTTTAGCTCATTTGAGGTTTTTATTGCTGCAGTATGAGCAGATGAAATGAAACTGATTGCAGACTGCTCAAGTAAACAAAGGAGCAGAAATAACACTTGCAGAAAAAGATGGGATAATGCTTTTCCTGTGTTCTAGGATTCTTCTTCTTGTTTGTGGGTCAGAGGATGGGTGTTTTCCTTATTTCTGAACCGACTTTCCACGAAGCTTGTCTGTTTGTGGCAAGAGGCCATACTGGCTTTGGAAGGAAAGCTGTAGTCTGTTGGCTGGTGCCTTGGATGGAGCTTAGATTAACTGGCACCTTGAACCACCAACCCAACAAAACCATGTGCTGTTTGGGTAGGCATAACTTCTTGCAGATGCTGAGCGACATCATTCCAAGAAATAAAATTTAGGAGGTGCTTTTAAATACCAGGGCAAGCTGGTGCATCTCCTCCTTGATTTGGGTGATCAAACAGAAGGTAGAACTGTGACTTGTACATGCAAGCTATTCTTGCTCTTTATAATATATGAAATAAATGTGTGCAATAAAGGAATAGGCAACGTTGTTGTCTGTTAAGTCTTGTAGTACTTGCAGTTATTCCTACCAGAGAGATGCTCTAAGGAGAATGGCCAGGCAAATTTCAGCTAGTAGCTGAACATGCTAAGAAACAAAAAACTGCAACAGAGGACTTGCTGGAATGTTGTAAAAAAACTTCTACAGAAGTGGTCTGTTTCAAATTGAAGATTGGGGAATGGTGTAATAAAAATAAATTGTTTTCCCCTTTTTGTATTAGAAAAGCCTCAGGACATAAACTTCTTGAAAGAAATGGATTATTTTTTAAGTCTTCTGAATGGATCAGAGTTGCTTGAAAAAAATCATATTGTTTGTCATAACCCACAAGAGCAGCAGGGTTTAGAGTCTTATTTTTAGTGTCCGTAAGTCAAGCGGCTTGGTATGCTGGGAAATCCCCAACTCTGACACCTAAAGGTTAATATTATCAGCTCTCAAAGAAATGGTTTAGAAGATATTTTAGTTCCATTAGCTCAGCTTGTGTTATCAGTTGTAATAATAATAATAGTAAATTTATTGCTTGTATTATCATAGCCCCTCAAAGAGCTGGATAAGACTGTTGTTTTCTCTAGTTCATGATGAAATTTAGGGTTTTTAATTTCCACTTTAAACCTAAATTCAGCCTTTCCACTAAAATGCTCAGAAAGGATCTTTCTACCTCGTGTCTTTTGGTATTAAAAAAAGCCTCGTAAACCCATATAGTCTCAAAGCAGGACGTAGAAGAATCCTTAACTTTTAATAGAGAGGACAAAAAATACTCTTTATACAGGCAGCATCTACGTAGTCAAATAAAAAATCACTGATATGTGATGTGCAATTCTGGTATGGACCAAAGCTTGTGCAAGCACCTTCAAAGATGATCACAGCTAAAACCCACAGATTTTAATGCCAACAGATACCAGTAGTAACACAGATGTACTGTCCTGCTGTGCCCAAGTATCTAGGTGTTCAAAGTCAGAACTTTGTGTATGTGAGCGTGCAAAACACTTACATACCTATTGAAAGATCCTGTACCTACATACCTGCTCACGTGTGGTTTGGTTGGATCTTTTTATTTGCTCACAGGTTGTGAAACCTGAGGGTTTCTCATTTTCCAGCTTTTCTCTGCAACCAGAACAGCTGGAAACATACATGTGGATTTTTTGGGTTTTTTTTGTTTTTTTTTTAAGTGAAAGCTGAGATTGTTACTCAGTGACATGACTGAAAAGACTGGAGCTTTAAAAAAAAAGCACTGAAAAAGAAAAATAAGGCTCATGATAAAATCGCAAGAGCTGGCTACACTGACTCCACTGAAATTAATGATAAAACAGCCATTGACTTAGTGGGACTTAGTTTCACTCTGAAAATGAAAGTAACTGAAAACTATGTTTTGAGTCACCGCAAGGTTGAAGTTATGGTTGCTGAGATGTCCTAACCTTTGTGTCCATACTTGACAATACTTGATTTCCCCTAATAAAGATGTTGTCTGTTCCTCTCCTCTTCATATGATAGTTGGAATAACTTCAGCAGTCTCACAGCTTGTGAACTCTCACCATACAGCCACGTGCAGTCAATCCTTGCTAATGAACTTTTGGAAGGATTTTTGGATTTTTGGCTGTTTCTTTTTGCCTGAGAATGGGTTTAAGAGCATATGGATGGTTGATAATTTATTTTTTAAGGTTATGTCAAGTTTTGGGCATACCATGGATCTGTGCTTTACGACTGATGCCAAGAGATGCTGTCCCAGTAGCTTGCTGTGGTCGTTGTGACGACGAGGGTAGTGATGGATGTGTCAAAAGTGCCCTTGCTTGTAATGAGCTGCCCCGTGTCCTTTCCCCTCAAATGTGCAAATGCCAGTATTTTGACTAAAACTTTTCAGTTGGCACGAATCAGTAAAACCAGCAAGGAATGGCAGCAAGCTCTGTTTCTGAGCTGGTTTGCTCTCCTGAGGGGGTATTCCCTGCTCCGTGGCGAGTGTCCCCAGGGGCCGCGTGGGCATGCGGAGGGGTGAGCAGGGAACGGGACCCTCCTAGCACTAGCTGCCTTCCATTGCCTCTCCTCTCTGTGTCCTGTTGTCTGTCTGTCTTTCTCCTCCTTTCGTACTTGCTTCCGGGATTTGAGAGTATATTGTGTGCTCTTGAGGCGCTCAAATCGCCGTGTGCATTTTGTCCATAAAGAAATAGCTTAGTGCTTTATCTGGTCATTTGTTGGCTATGCAGCTTTCTCGCTCTTTTGTACAACTCTCTGCTGTGTGCCAATTTAACGACTCAGTTAAACAACGATGGAGGTGCAGTAACCTTTCCATTGCTAAGGGTAAAACTTGCTTCCCTTTGTGGAGCCAAATACGCCAAAGCAGGCTACCAAAGCAGCACTGTTTTTCCAGTTTAACAGGTTTAGCGGATGTTACTGGATTGCCACCGAGTCTATTATATTTTCATAACTCGCCCGGGTCTGGCAGTGAACGTTTTGGTTTTTCTTTCTTTGCCTGTGCAGCCCTAGTGACAGTCATCAGGGCTCTCAGCCCTGCAGATAATCTCTTCAAGGTTATCATTTACTTAAAAACAGACGTGTGAAGTATTTGTGAAAAGGCTTTTGAAGTGGTGTTGCAGGCGGATGCTGCCCGGAGCTGCAGAGCCAGCGTGTTTACACAAGGGCAGAGGATTTCTCTGCCCGGCGTGGTTCTCCTCAAGTGCTCGTATTCTGCGGCTACGCTGTTTGCCTTTCTAATGAAGTGAACTGTTTGTTTGAAATATGTGGTAGAAGGTATTTAAACAGAGAGTAAAGTAAACTTTCAGGCTGTTCAAATAAGCCGTGTATATCTGGTTTGTGAGGCAAAGGAAAACAATTTGGCTGCAGCTTACCTCTGGGAAGGGCAGTTAGGAGCTGTTTAAATAACGAACTGGGCTGCGGCGGATGTTGCTGCAGCCTCTTACGGGCCTTCGGTGATGACTGCTGCTCATGTAGGCATTCCTTGGGATGCTGCCTCGATGGAGAGCTCAAAATTACTGTCGTTATTTAAAAAGGGGATTTATTCATTAGCTGTGAAAACTTGGGTGCATTCGTATTTGATTAAAACCATCCCAATTAGACAATGGACTGTTGAGAGCCAACATATGCTATTGCCTTTATAACGTCATTAGTAACTCAGAGTCCGCACTTTGAAATAAGATCGTGCCCAAGTGCGCAGACATCTGTTTCTGCCTAGCCAGATGGAGGTCAGCAACATAACTTAAACTGCTAATCCTCATTGTGGAGAGGGGAACAGGAATCTGAGGAAGGTAGTAACAAATGAACTTGGATCCTGCTCCTGGCAAGGCACAAGGTACCGATGGCTGATACAATGCTTGGAACAGTTTCTGCCTAACCGCAAGCAGAAGTTCAGAGAGCAAAGGAGGGCTGGGAGAAGTGATACTCTTTGTGGTTATGGCATTACAATTTGTCTCGGAGAACCTCACTGCTGTTCCTGGCTCTGCCACAGTTGTGCCTAATGGCAGCGTTAGTCAGCTGTGGCACAATGTTTCTCAACAATGACTGGCAAAACAGAGATCTTGATGGTGGGGAGCACTTTTCACCCCCCGCTATAGCACGAAACAATTAAAACCGGTCACGTGGGGAGTTCAGGAGCAGAGATTTTCAGCCCTGTCCAATAGAGACCATATGTTTCCATCCATCATTTATTTTTTTTGGTGGTGAAGAAAGTGCCAAGTTGGTTGGGACTACAATGCTGCGTCCTCTGGCATTGTTTCCCCATGCATTCTCCTTGGGAGCAAGGGGAGTCAAAACACTTCAGACTCCTTTGGTTCAGCACAGAGATTAAAACAAACAAAAAGTCCTTATGCTCCCGGAGTGCAATAAATATGCTAGAATTTCAATAGGATCCAAACAAGTGACAATAGTAGCATTAAGAGCTGGCAAATCCTTTGATGTTATTGACCAGAAAAGGACTGCTGTCGTCTCTGTCATGAACATTTACACTTTTGACCTCCAACCTTTGTGTCAAATGGCTTTTCCATATGGAGAGTTACTATACCTCTCTGAGTGCCCCCGCATTTAGTAGAGCATCAGACACTTCACTGGCGGGAAGCTGATGCTTAATACATTGGAAAAGCTCCAAGATTTCCAGGGGATGGGACTGAGGAGAGCTGTCCTCTCTTCTCCTGCCAGAGGGTTAAGGAAGTCCCCCTCAAAGTCCCCTGTTTTCCTATAGTCAGATTGCATCTGAACTCAGCACAGAAATGCAGAATGGAGGATTGCGTCTCGGTGGGCAGGGGACAGACATCTTCAGTTATTTTTATTACCACCATGTGCTTCATGATGATGTAGACCAAAGCCCTCTTTTGTGCAGCATGCTGTGCAAACATACAGCTGAAGGATGGGCTTCTACAGGCTTGGGAAGTCTTTGTGCTCATGCCGTAGAGTTGTATAGGCTGAAGTCCTGCAGCTTGAGCACTACTCCCGGTGATGTGCTGGCTGAGTGTCAGGGGAAGGGTTTTGTAGCCATCTTGGCCTTGGGGAACATGCCAGGAGTGTGCAGAGCATGAGGGGCCATACCGGCCCACACCACAGGTCTGTCTAGCCTGATATCACAGAATGACAGAATCATGGAATGGTAGGGGTTGGAAGGGACATCTGGAGATCATCCAGTCCAACCCCCCTGCTAAAGCAGGTGCCCCTAGAGCAGGTTGCACAGGGACATGTCCAGGCAGGTTTTGAATATCTCCAGAGAAGGAGACTCCAGAGCGTCCATGAGCAGCCTGTGCCAGTGGTCCATCACCCTCACAGTAAAGATCTTCCTCATGTTTAGGTGGAACTTCCTGTGCTCCAGTTTGTGCCCGCTGCCCCTTGTCCTGTCGCTGGGCACCACTGAAAAGTCTGGCCCCATCCTCTTACACCCCACCTTTTAAATATTTATAAATGTTGTTCAGATCCCCTCACAGTCTTTTCTGCATGCCAAACAGCCCAAGGTCTCTCAGCCTTTCCTCATAAGAGAGATGCTCCACTCCCCTGATTATCTTCGTAGACCTCCTCTGCACTCTCTCCAGTAGTTCCCTGTCTCTCTTGAACTGGGGAGCCCAGAACTGCACACAGTACTCCAGGTGTGGCCTCACCAGAGCAGAGTACAGGGGGAGGATCACCTCCCTCGACCTGCTGGCCACACACTTCTTAATGCACCCTAGGATGCCATTGGCCTTCCTGGCCGCAAGGGCACACTGCTGGCTCATGGTGAGCCTGTTG
>VZSC01018432.1:621283-650596 GCA_013398225.1 Steatornis caripensis | reverse complement strand
GATGGAGGTGAGGCTGACTGGCCTGTAGTTTCCCGGGTCCTCCTTCTTGCCCTTTTGGAAGATTGGAGTGACACTGGCTTTCATCTGTCTCTCAGGCACCTCTCCTGTTCTCCATAACTTTTCAAAGATGATGGAGAGTGGTTTGGCAGAAACATCCGCCAGCTCCCTCAGCACTTGTGGGTGCATCCCATCGAGGTCCATGGATTTGTGGGTGTCCAGTTTGCCTGAGTGATCTCTAATCCAGTCCTCCTCAACCAAGGGAAAGTCATCCTTTCTCCAGATGTTCTCTCTTATCTCCGTGGACTGGGAATCCTGAGGGCCAGTCCTAGCAGTAAAGACTGAAGCGAAGGCAGCATTCATTAATTCTGCCTTCTTTGTATCCTCTGTCATCAGGGTGCCCGCCTCGTTCAGCAGTGGGCCCACATTTTCCCTAGTCTTCCTTTTGTTACAGATGTACTTGAAGAAGCCCTTCCTGTTGTCCTTGACATCCCTTGCCGGATTTAGTTCTAGGTGGACCTTAGCCTTCCTCTTTGCATCCCTGCATGCTCTGAAAACATATCCTTTTCAAGCAATGACCAAAAGCAGATGCCCAGGAGTTAACGTAAGGACATGGCAGGTGTTTGTCCTCTCCTTTTGCCCCGAAGCACTCTCCCGACTTCTGAATATTTACGGTCCAGGAATTTCCTGGTCCAGTAGTGGTTTCTACACATTTGGACCCTTACTGAATTTCTCTTCTGTGACTTTCTGCTTGAGGGCATTTAAACTTCCGGTGTTCATAGCCTCCTGCAACTGTTGGCCGTGTGGCAGGGAATGGTGGTCTGTGCATCTCATCCTCATTTGGCCATCTTTCCCCTCTTTTGGCTCCTGCTGTCTCATTGTAGGATGTAAAGAGAGGAATGAAAAGCAGTGGCCTCCTTTTTGGTGCCCCTTTACCCGCCCAGGNTAGTGGTTTCTACACATTTGGACCCTTACTGAATTTCTCTTCTGTGACTTTCTGCTTGAGGGCATTTAAACTTCCGGTGTTCATAGCCTCCTGCAACTGTTGGCCGTGTGGCAGGGAATGGTGGTCTGTGCATCTCATCCTCATTTGGCCATCTTTCCCCTCTTTTGGCTCCTGCTGTCTCATTGTAGGATGTAAAGAGAGGAATGAAAAGCAGTGGCCTCCTTTTTGGTGCCCCTTTACCCACCCAGGGGTGCAGAACAATGGTGCTTTCCCACTTCCCTCATATTTGGGGGGGTTCTGCTCCACCTAATTCTACATTTTCTGTCATCTTGTCCCTTAATCACCAAGCTGAAGAACGTGGCTGTGCATAGGCAGGTAATGTAACTTTTCTTCTGGTCCACCTGGACTGGAGGCTGGAGAAGGCAATGCTGTTGTAATCATCTATGGTAGCACCAAAAAGCTCAGTCAGAGACTGAGGCCCTGTTGTAGTAAGCGCTGTAGACAAGTGATGTAAAGATGGAAACTGCCCTGAAAAGTTTGCTTTTGTGCTGTTGCTATGCAGAAAAATCTTTGCTAATGCCATGGGCTGCTTTCCTTGCTACTGCATTTGTATGCTTCTGCCTGTTCACATCAGTTCTTCTATTTTTCCTTTTCTCTCATTAACAGACATGTTTTTTCCTCCCTGATGAGGCTGGACCTACCCACACAGTCCATGACACTTGAGTCCTAGCAGTGAGGCTTGTGTGATCAGGATGCAGTGCAGGCAGGAGAGCTCAGGAGATGCTGAAGCTGGTTCCGCAGCCAGGTGCCTTCTGCAATCATGCGCCACTACTACACGGCTGTGATGCCACCAGGTGCAGTGTCTGGTTTTAACACATCACACTGCTAACTTGGGTCTCTCCACACGGGGCGTAAGGACCACGAGCTTTAATTGACCTGAGATTGTCGACTCTTGATTTTCTTATTTGTGCTTTTGAAAAAGTGCACTCAGACACACATGCCTTTCATCCTGTTTCTCAGTGGTTGTGCTAGCTGTTAAGTGGGTAATGTAAAGGCTTGGCCACTTCTGGTGAGCAACACTTAGTTCCCAAAGCAAGAGAAGCGTAGGCCAGATCCTGCCACTGTGTCTGCAGAGAGCAAGAGCGGGGATGAAGGTGGAGGTGTTAATATGACTTTGGGAGGAACTTCCCATACGCAGTAGAGAGAAAAGCTCTTTGGTGGAGAAGAGGAAATGAGGAAATCCTAACAATAGTCCTAAAAACCCAACAAAAAGCATGGTTATATCTAAAGCTGATACTCTCATCCTCTGTGTGAGTAATAGAAAACAAAGAAGTACTTGTCTGTAAAGAAAAACAAACTTTAAAAAAGATCATGAGCAAAACCCAAGAGAGTTTTGTAAAGAACAAGCAGTTTTAGGCAATTGAACTACTCTTTTTTAAGGAATGAAAGAAACAATGGGTAGTTGACAAAATACTGTTATTCTAGCTCTTTGTTAGGACTTTTCACTGAAGAGGGTCAGAATGTCTCAGAAAGGATATCTCCGTGTTAACAGTGACCGGACTGAGGCACAGGGAAGTGACATAATTTGACTATGGCCCTTTTCATTAAAAATATTTGCCTCAAAGTTTGGCTCGAGAAAACAACTCAGATTGAACTGGAATATTGACAATATGAAATTCTCAAAACTAGGCTGAATGAGCACTTAGGATAAATGTCAATACGGTAAATTAAAGGAACTCACCATACTTTCCATATTCAGTAATGATCTGAAACAAAAAGTCCCCAGTATAAAAATGAAATGTAGGGCAAAACTCTCTAAGAAGCTGAGGGAGGATGAGGGAACGAGGAAAAAACCAGCTTAAAGTCAAGTATTTAAAAATGTAGGGGAGTAATAACCAAGAGCCAGTTTGGGTTGCCTTTACTTGGCTTGAGCAGTGTCCATTTTGCCAGTGGTCCCCTAGAAATGGTAGGGTAGGTCATTGCCACATGATGAAGTCACTGTTTCATAATGGGAAAATGAAAGGTAATAGTATTTGAGACTGCGTGTAAGAAACACATACCCCTGCTGGAAAGATAAATTTTCAGAAATAGGTTATTTGTATTATAAATTTCTAAGGCTGCGTGCTCCTATACAGTGTCATGTCAGCCTACATGAAAACATGATGCCCAAGAGTGCAGAGGTGACAACTATGTATCTCTCCCAGGCCGGAAGAAACCTGGGGAGCAAAAACAAGTGACTGTCATTAATTTAGAATATGGACATAGAGATTAAAGGATGCAATAAATGCATATTATCGAGTGGCCTGACAGCACGTGTAATAACTGCTCATCTGCAAGAGCTTGAAGAGTATAAACACCACAGAAGGAGAGTAATTGCTAAGGATGGTACAGAGAGAAGCTAAATTATTATGAATATTTGGATGAAATTTTAAAGAATCAGGTTGAACAGCAGGGAAAAAGAAATCTCTCTGAGTGTTCATCTGATTGTGCGTCCCATAGAATCTGAACTGTTTTAAATATCTAAAAATAGACATAATTGATCTAATTATACTTTTCCCTCTCTAATTCCTATCATGCCATAAATTACTCATCAAAGCTGCTAAGTATAACCTATTTCCCAGTCTTTCACCCTGTGGTCCAGACCTTCAGCTGCTGGAAATCTCTTCAGCTACAGTGATTTTCATCATGCTATACTGATACCCAACTGTTCAAGGTTTGGCCTTTCAGATTAGCTTTTAAACTTGATTCTGGTGCACGGAAGAACACACAAGTCTCCAAAGTGTCATTTAAACAAATAACTTTTGTGGACTGGCTCATGCTGCTGCTTTATAAACTTCTAACATTGTCTCCAAAGCTTGTTGAGTTACCCAACTTTTCTTTATTTGTTCCTGCATCAAATTAGCAGCAATACAAGGATATTTCTAGATTTTTCTTACTTTCTAGCTTTCTGTTGCCTCTGTTTAGCCACATTTACCTTTGCGTCTTACAGATGTTTGTCATTGCTGAGTTAATGTGTGCAGCTGATAGCAGGGTGTTCTCGTGCTTTCCTTGAACTGTGTTGACCATAGCTGTTGTGTGGCAGCTCCTCGTTCCCACTGGTCAGGAAGCCCATGTTAAACCTCTGCTTAGGAGTAGTTTGTAGTTGAAAGCCTTGCTGTGAGATTTCTCCTTTAGTTCTCTCCAGTGTGGATCAGGATTTATTTCTTTTATAATCTTTTTATTTCCTTAGTTTTCACTTTGTAGCTCACCTTCAACCACTGGAATTTGCTGTGTGTTACAGAAATGGGTATGCACATGTACATTGGTACAAATAATTTGTGTGTATATTGTGTTTATGCATCAAGATACGTGCTACCCTTAGAGGAGGAACCGCTGAGGATGTGATCATACACGTGTGTAATCAAAGGTGGGAGACATTCCAGAGCAGCTAAGTGAAACCACTTGTCTGGGGTTGTTGAGAGTTAAATATGGTTACTTGGTTTGTTTTGCATAATTCCAGGTGGGGTAGGGGGGGATTTTTAAGCGGTGGAGGATGCACTGACTCGTGGTGGCACGAGCAGTTAAGGGGAGCAACAGTGAAACAGCAAGTGTGTTGCAAGGCAGAAGCTGAATTATTTTTTCTCTGCAGAGTCCATCGGAGGTAGCAGAGGGAGGGATTTCTTTTGTCACCTTCCTGGCAGAGCACAATTTGTCATTTTCTTGTGGAGACCACATTATTAAGTTTGTTAAGAAATGCTGTGTGGGATACAGAGGTTATGAAAAAGGTGAGCTGTGCCATAGCCAGCTGCGTTAGATGAAACAATTTTCCCTGCAAGTAACATGGTGATGAGGCTAAGATGTCTCATCGTCATTGTCTTTTACTGAAAGCATGGGCAGATATACAGATGCTGGCTATATGCAGGTGTTGCTCATGTTCACGAAGGTTTTGTAAGGTTTCTTATAGGATGAAGCAGCCAGTGTTGTTTGGGTGGAAGAAGCTACTGAGGTGGGATATTCCTGCTGCATTTCCACCAATTTGCTGTTTGTTCTTGGGCAAACTGTTCTGGTGGAGTGCCTTGGCTTTCCTCCTCTGAAAATGTGTGTCCTGGGGCAACGGTGGGGGGAGCTGTGGGGTGGCAGTGCTGCGCCCACTCCGCTTACTGGGCAGGTTCACGACTGCATGATCAGGGCAGCAGAAGGTGTCCTTCCTTCACTTAACTGGTGAGTCCGTCCCAGTGGGATCAGTCATTTGTAAGTCACTGGGCTGTGATGACTCACAAGTTATGTTCTTAAAGAGTTTGAGACTCTTCAGTCCAAAGTGTTTTGAACGTGCAATATATTTATTACCCTGCAAGTCTGTCTCTTACTCCTTTTTTTTTTGTTTGTTTGTTTTTCTTTTTTGGATGGGCAAACAGCAGGGAGCACTGGAGTCAATTGAATGGACTTGAGGAAGTTTAGTTAGTATTCCACAAGGCCGTCCTGCTCCTCAGACAGCAGAGTTGTAGTGACTGGGAGGAACAATAAAGTGTTCACACTGAAATCAATCTAGCAGTTATTTAGCCAATACCTGCAGCAAATTTGTTGTATTAAAAACACCTTAGTGCCAGCTGATGAAATAATTTCCAGACACTTTTCTTCCAGCACACTGATAACTGCTTCTCCTTCATGTGTTTGGCATAATGGTTGTTGTGGAGCTGCTAAAACCAGTAAAACATGTTCCCACAAGGTGTTTAAGTTTACAGACTAAAAAGTGATAAAATGGATGGCAGGGACTTAAGGTGCTCCGAAGTCTTATTTTTTGGTTTTGCAAAAGTAGAAACTATTTTTCAGCCGTAACAAAAGGCACAGAGCTGGAGCTGTGCTCCGTTTTGTAAGGTTTAGCCTGGAACTCCTGTGGTTTATTTTTAAGATCAGTGTGTAGGCTGTGCAAGCGCAAGCAGAGGGTGGGGAGGGGAAGTCTGATCATCATTAGTACATACAGACACATGGAAGGGATGTGACCTGATTGAAAGTTGTGGTTTTCTCTGAAAGTGTTATATCCACTGTACGTTATCACAATTAACATTTAGTGTTGCTGAAATGGAGAGGACTTACCAATTAAAAATTCTTTTTTTCACTCGCCCTCTGTTAATTTCTTGGCTTTATCCATTTATTTGCTTTTTTTTTTAAAATTTTGCCATGGCTTTTTCTTTTTACTACTTAAAATCTCCTTCTCTGTGAAGTCAGATAGTGATTAGTCGTGTCCATCTTGACACGGTGGTTGCCACATTGGAAGCGCGCGCATGCATTCGTGCACACGCAGACACACGCACACGGAAAAGCCTCCTGAGATAACTGGCTGTAGCACATCTGTGGATGGGTCTGCAAATAAGCAGTGCTTCAGATGGCAACCAGCCATGCTGAAGCAGCAACCTCAGTCACTGTAGGGAGACTCTTCAAAGTGCACGAAGTGAAGTGCATGCATTAACGTGTGGCTGTGGCTTAGTCATTTTTCTTCCTGATTAAAGCCTCTGTATAAGCATACGTAGAGAACATAACTCACCGCTTTTTGAAAGAGAACTAAAAAAACCCCCAAAGACAACATACGCTGTTACTGAGCCCTAACTCAAGCTGTAATTAAACAGAAATACAAAATAAGATCTTAGCTTCGCAAAAAAAGAACCTAATTCTTGCCATAAAACCTGGCGATACCATTAAGTTGAGATCAGTTGAAGTGAATGTACATGAAGAAGCAGTGGTGCCCTTAGGGAATCTGCAAACCTGAATATTAGAAAATTCCCATCTGGTTATCTGCTTATGAACCAAAGGAAGTGTAGAAATTTGCTGGCAAACTCTTCAAAACTGTTCTGCATATTGAAAAGACGTTAGCAGGGAGGCTATATTTTGCCTGATACTGTTTCTGTTACATCTGGTGTGAAAGCTTGGTACCATCGAGTTCAGCATCACGACCATAATGAATTTAAGTGGGAAGGAGATTTCACCTCAAATGAGGCTATATCTGAGGTAGAGTTTTGCACCTGGCTCAGTTCTGACATTTAATTTGGTGAGCTAATTGTCCTGAGGACTGAGAACTAAAACATACCGAGGGCTTTCTGTGTTGGGCTTGAGTCCTGTGTTTGCCTGGCCCTGATCTCATGGCACAGGTGCAGGCATCAGGGCCGCGCCAGGTGCGTTCAAGCCAATGCAGGCGTTTTCTACGGTAGCAAATGTTTTCTTGATGTGCTGAAAAATGCAGCCTGTCTTTTCAGCAGCCATCTTCCTCAAGGATTTGGCAGGAATCGCAAGGTGCTTGAGCAAGCCAGCTAGCTGGGGGCAAGAGTGTTTTAGCCTCACCACCACAGTTGAACTTTCCAAACGTAGTGATCCCATAACTGAGTAAGGTTTATTTGAGAGACTACAGAGACTACAGAAAAGTTATACTTGACTTCAGTGAACTTTGGAGCAGCCTAACCTTTTTGCCATTGTCTCAAGATGTTGCACAGCACCTTTGAGCCAGCTGGCATCATCTACCTTTCCACCAAGTCTTGCAGTGTATTGCTGCTGCCTGCTGCATCTCATCAGACTTCAGTTCAGGTTTGCTGTTCAGCAGCAAGGACCATACTTGTCATTTCTCCTAGTTTCTTTCTCTTGCTGCAGCAGAGCCCTGGGTTGCTGACTTTCAGAGAACAAGTGTAGGTCTCTTCTTTTTTCCTATATGGGAATGATTGCAATTTGAGAGAGATGATCCTATTCACTTTCTTTAAGAAGGCAAGAAAGATTCTTGAAGAAGAAATAAAAAGGCACGTTTTACACAACAAAAAGTCAGCATAAATTGACATATTTTCCAGAAAATCTCACAGTGCTAAAATTGATGACTTTGTAGCATTTCAGACAGTTGTATTTCCCATTCTGTTTTGAGGAGACCCTGTTAGCTATGCTATGCTGGAGACAGGAGAGCATCCGAAGGAAGTAGGCAGCAGAGAATTCAGAAGGCAGCAACAGCTACCAGATTCAGCAATGTGTGAGGAATGTGTTTTAAGTGTATTTCCAGTGCCTTGGCATGTCCTTACAAGTTCTTGAAAACAGTGAAATTTGAGTGCAGAATCAGATACTTCTGCTGAATTGTAGCTGAGGGCTCCAAATACACAGGCAACATCTGTCTGTCTTACTTTTCTGTACTGTACTCTTATGTCAGGGAGTCTCTGCAAGGGTGTAATCGAAGGATTGGTCCAGGAGTTCACGGTTGCCTTTGGATGTCTGTAGGAAAACTGCCTGGCACACGCTGTGGTAGTCTGCATCTCAGCCAGAATTTTTAAGAAGTTGCAAATGATAATAAATAATTTCCCTAGCAGAATAGGAAGTTAGATTTATTGGATTTGGTTTGGTGAGAGGAGTTGCTCTTTGCTAATGGTAAGAGTTTTGTTCCTCACACTTTGAATGAGAAATGTGAAAAAGTCATTATAGTCAGAGCAGATATCCTGTCTCTTACACTAAGTTGCCCCCTGGTTTTCTAGATAGGTAGAGCATCTCGCATAAACAGCCAGGATCAGGTAAGTCCAGATTCAGTTCTGGCCTGTGAGTAGTGTCACTTGTTCTTTACTCAGCTACAGCATAGTGGCAGAATGTGCCTGTAATATTCTGATGGTGCCTTTAATGAAATAATTACTGGGTGGGATAGGAAAAAGCAATGTGAAACAGGCTACAGCCCTAGTTACTGCTTTGCAAACTTCTTAGTATGTATTTCCATATAAATACATGTCAACCGATTACATTTTTATGGAGTTTCAAGTGTATTCCAAGTGAAGCCCTGGACGATGGGTGCTTTGGCAGCTCTCTGATCTAAGAGTCTTTCCATATAAATATTCAGTGCTCTTCAAAGTGGCGTGGTTTTGGACCCCCAAGCACGTAGAATTTACTGCCTACCTCTGCGCTGAGGGCTGACCCAAACACTGCAGAATTTGAATTCCCTCCGTAAAATCGACTCCACTAGTTCTAACATTATTCTCCCTGTCTCCCATTTAGCGTGTTAGTCTGCTGACAGGAGAGTACACAGCACTTAGCAGCTGGTTTGTGGAACCATCAGTCAGGAAATTATATGATAAATAGGAGGTAGCCAGGTTTAGTGGCACTTTATTCTACTTCAGCAGTTTTAGCCTGACTTTGGAAAAGTCATCATGTGGTTTTTCTTAAGGGTTGCAACAGGAGATGGCTACAGTGTAGTAACTTATTACACATACTCTTGAGTTATGATGTTCACCAGCTGTATGGCTCATGTGTAAATAATAAACTGTGAGATGGATAATTATGTTGGGTTTTGATATGCAGCTCTGCTCTGGTCGGTGCAGGGCTGATGGAGACAGCTCCCTGTGCCGTGATGGAGTACGGCTGTTTCGCAGATGGAAACTGCAAACAAGATGCAACCAAGATATACAAGGGAGCTTGATGTGAGCGGACTCAAAAAAGTGTTCTCAGGAGATTTATATCCCATGTGTTAAATAAAACTTGTTGGTGCTGCGCGCTGCATAGGGCCCACAAAGGGGAATACCCTTTTTGGGTCGTTTAATACGCATTTTTCATTTCCCAGATAGGGGAAGATAGATGGTCGCATTCAGGAAGGTTAAATGGTGTTTTGCTGCATAAGTATTGCGACTGCTTTTAATGGGTAGGTGCTCAGGCTGGATGAGGGTGGGACAGTGAGGAGGCTGGGCATCCCGAGAGGGATTGCTTGCCTTGGCTGTGTGGAGCCCATCCCGTCTGACATGAGTAAGGGTGACAAAATCTCTGTGGTCTCACCTGTGCTTCCCAGACTCGCTCTTTGGAGACATGCAGGGCAGAGAAGGACTTGCCTGTGCATATATGACGGTGTGAGTGACTTCCTTCTTTGCCGAAAAAATGGTGGCAGGGTTTTTATGGTAAAATGCCAGACATCTGCTTTAAAATGTCCTCCCTTTCGCTTATGCTGCTCTAGTCAAATACCAGCAAAGTGGGGAACAGGGCAGGCAGGGAGATGGGCTAAAACACACTTCTCATGCCCCTTTCCACCTTGGTGGCTGGTGAGGAACGTGTTTCAGGAGGTCGCAGTAAGCATCCTCCACTCGGACGCTGACAGTGTGTTCACAAGTGTACCTAGTCATCTGTGACCCACCTTTACTTCTGCCGAGGCCCAGGAGCGCTCGGCATGGAGAGTGAAGATGATTGTAACAGATTGCATGCCAAGGTCCAGTTGGTGCAGCAGAACCGGAATTAAAGCTACTGCGAGTTTCAGCTCCCAGTAGTAAGCCACAATTATTTTTCATTTATGGTGCCTAAGCCCTGAGTCAGTAAATGGCAGAAATGTGCTGTGGCTGATCACATGCTGGTGATGTTTCACAAAAGCAAGCCATGAAACTGTCTGATGTTTCCAGATTTTCCTGAAATACTGGGAATATTTCCTCAGAATTTACGTGATTTCCCCTTCGTCCCCTCCGTTTACTCCCTTGAGGCCATGAGGTTTGTTTCTCTAGTTCTTTCTGCCACTTCAAAACATAATAATAAACCAACCCAACTTTTGACAAACACCAAGGGGAAAAATCCTTTTTTTTTTTAACCCTCTCTAGTTGGCGTGAGGGAACTGCTTTCACAGATAAGATAATCTAAGAGGAGGATTACATTTTGCTGAATAGGAAAGGCAGGAAATATGAAGAGAAGGTACCTTCAAGAGTCAGCAGGCAAAACCGAAATAGGCTTAGTTTTACTGCCAGTGCATAATTAAAGTTTTATTTCTTTCTAGAAGCATTTTAGTAAATCCGTGACATGACCTAATGTCTCTACTTCTCAGCTTTTTGTGTCGGATAAACACATTACTTCATCCCAAGTGGCAATCGGGTAATAATTGGGCTGGATCAGTTTGTTTCATGTCGCTGGAGATGCTCAGCATCTCATTTGAATTTTGAGCATTTGGGAGGCAGCGGCGAGCAGCACAGTCGGCAATAACCTCCTTTAGGCTCACAAATCGCACCGATGTGCTGCTTCGAACAGCTGTGGTCCCTGTGTGTTGTGCCCTCCAGAGCCGGGAGGCAATCCTGCTGCAGAAGCGATGGGGAGCTGTGGGGCGGGCTTGCGCTTGGCCCCTCGGGCCTGTGGGGGCGGTGGGGGCACATTCACCCTTTTGTCAGCCTTGTCACTGGGGCTCTCCTAAAACAGCGGGGTACGTGAGCCCTGGCAGCTGCAAACCCCCCTGTCCTGTGAAAGCCTTGAGGAGATGGGGCAGGGGAGCTTACTGCAGCCGTGGGTCCCCAGGTCTCCAGCGCTGGGGACGAAGAAAGCACCCTTACTTTTTAAGAGTGGCGTATGAAATGAGTCCCCACGTCCTCAGGCACATTCTTTCTGATGCGGTGTGATGAAGTTCAGCATCTCCAGTATGGTCTTTCCCAATTACATTTCTCTTTTAACTCCGTTATCTGATTTACTCCAGATAGTAATTTCTCAGCGTGCTGCTTCAGTTTTGCTTTCTGTTGTAGGATTGTGTGTACATCTCTGAAGACAGATGTACTTTTTTTTATTGTATTGTATTTGGCTTTTCATCCTGGGATGATTTTTTTTTTCTTGTTTTAATAAAAAATAAATAAATCAAGAATGCTTATGAAAGGCTTGATGGTCCTTTTGATCTGACACTTCGCATATCGGCACATAATTATTTATTAAAGAATTCTTTATGTCCTGTTCCATTTAAGCTATAAAAGAGAATATTAAAATTAGTAAATACATATTCATGCAAACACTATGGGCCAAACTCTCGTCTCAGAGAGACCTGGCTGACTGCAGCAGGGAAGGAGAATGCAACCCGTAAGTTGTAGCACTGTTGACACATGCTTTTCAATATCTGTTCTGTCTTTATGAATGTTGGTTTTGAAGAGTTGTTCAAGACAGATACTCAGATCCAGGAACCTCGATTGTTTTTTCAGATCCGCCTCACCTCTTTCCAGCATTCCACCCTCCTGTACCAATTGATGCGAGACATCATGAGGGACGCTACCATTATGAACCATCTCCCATTCCTCCTCTGCATGTGTGAGTATTCAGTATTTCCCCTCACTTCAACTTCCTGGAAGAACAGGCAAGTATACGAATCTTTGCAGTGCCTAAAGCCACGCTCTTTGAGCACTTTGCTGGTCTTGCTGAAGAGCAAGATTTGCCTTTGGAAAGCATCGAAGTTACCTGTTCATGAAGCAGAACCCAGGCTGGTGCCTGAGAAATTCCTGTTATAATAGGTGGCTGGCAAGTGTTACCTGTGTTTTGCTGATGTTTATTCTGTGTGCTGTCGTTCCATAAATACTAAGTTAAAAAATGCTGAACCCTGTGAAATACAGCCAGACAAAACATGTGTTTTGTCAGTATTAGGCTTGGGATTCTTCATAGCTAAAATTTCTTCTCATGCCAAATTTTTTTTTTCCCCCAGTGACTGCTATGAAGCATAATGAAATTTTAGGTAAATTTTCATAGTCCCTGTTGTGTGCACACACAGGCAATCGATTGATTGATGGGAATGTCACCCAAACAAAATGGCAAATGTGATAGAGCACATGGTTTACACAAAGATAAAAGAAATGAATACCAGTGATAACGTGCATTAGAAAAGGGTAGTAGTGGTGAAATGCTGTAGAAATAAATATTATCTTATTCTATATGGGGAGACAGATAGCAGCATTGCAGAATAAAACAGTTGTTGTGTCCAGAAAACTACTGTATACCGTTAAAAATGGAGCCAAAAAGCAGAGCTTAGTACTTTGCTAAAAGGCTTGATATATATGTTTAATCATATCTACTAATCACCTCTCATACTGAGAAAATACAAGAAGAAAAGCACAAGTAATACTTCGAAGAATAATTCTAGTTGTTTAGATGGCAGATTGCTTTGCTATGGCTATTAGTTACAGCTGTGTAATTACATATATGCAGAAGAAAAATGAAGTTGTTTTAAAACAAGTCCTCCTCTGTGAGCAGAATTAATTGATATTAACAATCCTAACTACATGCCCAAGTACACACACAATATTTTACTAACAGGTTTTTTGGGTCAGTCTTCTATTACTGAATTGTAATTTCAGAGCAGATTTGCCTAGAGGTAAGTAATAAATCTGTGTTGCAGTCTTCTTGGGCATTAGAGGAAAAGTGGGTATTTATAGAAAGAGAGTACGGAAACTTGTGATTTGTTCCTCTGATGCATCACTGTTTACACCACAGTCAACTGCATTGTAAAATGTATTCAAATACACACTTAAATTTGCTGCTGGAAACCGTGCTCAGACAGAGTCATTATGTGGTCATCCTAGATTTTGCAGTGCAGTTAATATTCTACCTGGATGTTTTTGGGAGCTGGGGGGATGATCCTGCTCCTTCTGAAGCTAGTGGGGAATTTGAGTTTGATTTTGGTGTGAGGCAGATCGAGTAGGCAGCCCCAGGAAGTGTTTTATCCTCCATCAACAGAGGACCATCATCCAAAACTTAGGTATTGCCTGTGAGCCTTCACAGAGGCTTCTGGATCCCAGGCCATGTGCGACCCTGCTGGCTGTGCTTGCGGTGCTTAGCCCTCTTGAGAGCCTGAGCCCCGTGAACCCAGCCCATACCATGGCACCCTGTGCCCACGGGCAGGTCTTTTGGGTAGGTACACCAACATTTCCCTCTTCAGGTGACAGTGGGAAATCAGGACTAGCAGCCAACACCATTGCTAAAAGTGCCAGGATTTCTGCAAGAGCCCCAAAAGATGTTGAAAATGCCTGCTTCGTGCCTCATTTGCCATTTAGCAGTAGCCCTGTCTGACGCCAGAATCAGTGCCCCTTCTACGGAAAGGTGCTGCATGCCTCGTGCCCCAGCTGCCCACCATACCCCGTGCTGCAGCGGTGATTCAGACTGGCTCTGCAGAGGCTTGTTAGAGACGACGAGATCTTAGCATGATGTGGTATGATTGCAGGCAGCTGCTTTAGAAATACACTCTGATATCATCCCAAACACTAAACTCAGAATTTCCTTGATACCGGGCATTTGTTTTCCCATTAACTTCTGTTGGCTCTTCTGCGCGTTTGTTTTGTGTTGCCATTGGAGTGATGAGCTGTAGTGGACCCTTGGAGCCATTGTGGTCAGTGTAATTAAATGTAAATATGCAATTAAGCAACTTAAAATCTGTTGAACTCCAACAGCTTCTTTGTAGATGTTAAAGTTTGTCATGCGTTTTCAGTTTTCAGGAACACATTTTAATGTATGTGTGAGGTAGACACCCAGCAGTTTTCTTGCAAGTTTTACAGAGCCTGGTGAGAGTATCACTTAGGAGTGTTAGATTTGGGATCATTTGGAGCCATTACTTGAACTGCTGTCCTAGCACCCATTAAAAAAAAAAAAAGGAAGAAAAAAGAACCGGGTCGGAGAAGTTACTTGAGAATTCTGAGAGAAAATGGCAAGAACACCAGTCAGGATACAAACATGTCCTCACAGCTTGATCAGTGACTTCATTGTATGAGTGGTTTTCGCCTCAGCTTCACAGTGCTCTCAAATGTGTGTGTGGGGGCAGCATAAATTTAAAAAAGGGCAAAAGAATTGGCACCATTCCAGTTATCCAGGCTCCTAAAAATGTGTTCTAGAAAATGTCAAGCCGTAGTGGAATTAGTTTAGGTATAATACGAGTGCATTAAAAATGTGGAGAGAGCCTTGTCTGTGTGATACCTACAGTGTGCACACATAATTTTGAACAATGGCCAAGTGAAAAAGAAAAAAGAAAGGAGGCATTTTTAAGGTGTTGCAGGGCTCTTACGTACTTGCAGCTCTAAAGATATATATGTATTTATGGGTATAATTCTTGTTGTTTAATTGCTGATGGGCAGAACTGTTGTATCCCAAATTTCAGCCTGGAGCCAAATTTTATAATTTGAGTTATAAACCCCTAAAATAGGGGTTTATGTTTATGATGGAATTGCTGACAGATGCTTATGTATAGTAGGACTAGCAGGCATTGCTGTAATTATGCTATCGTATCCTATCATTAAAGATTTCAATTGAAAGAGGTTTATAAATTGCTCTTCCTCTTAGATAAACCACCCTACATTAAGGCATCAACGATATGGTGCAGAATTAAATTAAAATCTCATAAAATGAAATATGTTCTGTATTAGCTGTTTGACACTTAATTTGCCTCTGAATGAGTAGAGGAAATCACAAATTAACCTGCCTTTGTTTTTCCAGCCATGGCTTATTAGGTGTTAGAACAACTGCAATTACAGCCCAATAATAACCCCCAACCCTTATGAATATGTACTGAAATGTGTCACTTTGTGTTACCAAAACCTATTTCTTAGGACTGTGTAGTTATCCTGGAATTTCTGCAGTGCATCTTCGGTTTATACTTCAGGGAAGATGCATGAAACGGAAGTTGTTCTTTAGCGGCAACATATGAACAGTGTAATTGGAGCTGGCGCTTGTGGGGGTTTCTTTGTTTTTTTTTCTTTTTCAAATTCAAGACATGGATCTTAGTTTTAAAAAATATTCCAGTAAACTGTAATTCAGCTTTGCTACTTTTCATTGAACTAGCGAGTTAAATTACTTGTTAAACATCATATGATTAAAATTTACCAAAAGAAACATGGCTTTAGGAATCTCGCTTCTTGCTTTTTCTTTGTTGTTGTTTTTGTCTAGCTCCTTAATTTTCGAAATTGATTTGTAAAGTAAGATACTAAAGGAGAAACTGAAGCTGAACTGTTTTGGTCCTTCACATTTGCTAGGCAATCCAATAGAGTGTTACGCCTTGTCCGGTTGGTGTGCAGTGATTTAAAGTCATATTGCTAATGAGGGTATTCATTTCAGCATAAACTAATACTTTGAGCATGCTATTTTTCTTACTCCTCAAAAACCAAATCATGAATTTACTATTGGCTAACTCATCTAGTTGCTGATGTCTTTGTTGATGTTGGCTTTGTTGGAATGAGAGTCGTTAGCAGTGAGCGGAGGAAGAATAAGAGTGTCTTGACAATTTTTACGACAGTGCAAGTGTAAATAACTTTATAGTCCCACAACCTTTAAAATTTGACTTAGGCAAGATGAGAGTTTTTGTTTATTAATTAAAAAAAAATGCTTCTAAGGCAGAGGCAAACTTCTACTGATGGATTTGACTGCAGCGATTTAGGAAGCTACCGTTCTTGGTCATTCGTTCATTCCCACACCTTTATGGAGTTGCATTAATAGGTTGCTCCCAATCTGCTTGATTTCAAAGTTGGGTTGGACAGCCTATGAAGGTGACCTAACCTGGTACTTCCAGGCGCTGTTAATATGGCTGTGAAGGAAGCACACTCCTGCAGAAGTAGGGCAGGGGACAACTGCCAGGTGGCAATATCAGGAATGGCTCCAGGGTGATGGCCTGGGTACGACTCAGAGTGGTTAATGCACATTTTGTAGGAGGCTAGTAGAAAGTTAGTTTCAGGGCCAAATGTACTGCAAGATACACCATGCATGTTCAAAAACATTCATCCATTTAGTATCCGTCTCTGTTGCCACCCCATTTTACATTAACCCTGGACTGCGAGTAAGGGAGTGTGAGCAGGTAAACCTAAGGGAAGGTGTGCTGATTTTACCCGTGTGCTTATGGCCAGGGGAGGCTGCCCTTGCGAGGAGAAAACTGCAAGGTAAAGCTGCTGTCTTGCAGCTTCCTAGGATCAACGATACTCCAAGCTCCTTTTTTTCTAACTGCTGATTGAGACTAGCGGCATCTGATTTTGGCAGCCTTATGCCCTGAAATGATGCATGTGCAAGTAATTGTGCATATGCCTAACACGAATGCCTTGAACAGATATTTTGGACTGTGTGAATGTGCCGGTACTAAAGCAAAGCACGTGTTTTGCTTGCAGTCACCTTCAAGTTGATAAAAAGAGAGTCTGATTCTTAGATGTGTTATTTCATATCTAATTTACACAGACATCAGTTAGACAAGGGTGAAGAGGAAAGGAAAGTCAGACCCAGACGCTCAGCTTTCATCAGCCTCTGATTTTGGACCATGCAGTACGATGGGGCATGTCCAAATGAGAGAAGATTAAAGCGTTGGCTCCGCAAAATAGCCTTGATTGTGAGAGAAACTGCTTGCCATACGTTTGATAGAATGTTTAGGTTTTCCCAGCCCTGTCACTGACATTTTGATTTTTCCTTTGCACTTTCGTTCCTAAGCTCTTATTTCTTTTAAAAATCTTCGTATTTAAACCTCTTAAATCTTTTACCTGCTGCTTTACCTCAGTGTACCTCTAAGCTGGAGACTTGGGAAGGAGTCGTCAGCTTGTCAGAGCATTCATTGATCCTTTCACAGTGGGAAGGAGAGCCCCACCCGGTGTGAAAAACATCACTGTTGAATTGGCTTTAATTACTTAAAGACTTGCAATGGGTTTTGTGGTTTAGCCAGGAGCCACCGAAGAAGAAAGACTGGGAAGCTCTTGGGACATGAAAAGATAACTGTAGTAACAGCTTTCCAAAATCATCCATGAAGGTATTTTCTGTAAGCAGGGAGAAATCTTGTATTGAATGAGAAGCACCCCAAGAAATGTGTCCCTGGAAGTGAAGTGCAGCATTGAGAATTAGCAGCTGCTAATAGCTAGAAGATTTTTATAGCAAGTCTTTAAGAGGGCAGCAGCATGGTCTGGTGGCTCCTTAAGGTTATTCAGAGTTTGTTATATGCTGTGGATACATGTGTTGTAATCTCTGCAAGCAACGTATATGCCTCTTTTCCTAGTGACAGAGCAGCACGGCGATGGTAATTCACGGAAGTAGAATAGCAGGGCCACATTGCCTGCAAGTAAACTTTAGCAGATAGATAGTTTTCTTTCAGTGCTAGGCCTTTTACAAAGCAAGGAAGCAGAAGCCTGAGGCTAGACCAGAACTGTGATCTCTCACTCAGTATATAGAGTTGCATCATTTAAAATAGTGAATCAGTGTTTTGTTTAGCTGTTGGTACTTGTTTAGTAATATTTACCTTAAGACTTGCAGATCATAAATTCTCCTTTGCAAGCAGGCTTGCAGAGTAGCTTCAGAAACAGACTGTTTTTAAAAACTTTCTGAAATTGGAAAAAGTTTGGAAAGCAAGTTATTGGTGGCATGTATTGAATTGCAGGGAAAAAAGGATATGTGAGTCTCTGAAATTTTTGGTTCTGGGACACTTAAAGGAAGAAAAAAGTAAGTAAAAATAGGTAAATATTTTTTGAATGTAGCTGTTTTACATAGGTTCAGTTACATCAATTTGTTTAGGTAAGCTGTAGTCTGAAGTTTCTGCATGCTCAATTCAGCTGTTCTATATTTCTCACAGATTTGATCTCTTCCTACTAGGAGAAAGCAGCATTGAGAGAATAGTATCTTATTTAAAAGTTCATTTCTGCTGGCAAATAAATTCTAGATCAAATAAGAACTCACTGCTAAAAATCAACTCCATTTTTAGCAATCACATCTACATGAAAGTCAACAGAATTGCCTCTAAGCGCACCAGATTACATTTGGTTCACATCATTCATCTGTTTCTGTGGCGGATAATACTTTGTGACATAATCATTTTCTCTGGAGTAGCTAATTGTAATGCCAAGGAACTACAGATTTATAAAGGAGAAACAATAGCAGCAGATAAATATTGCGTTAACAGAGGCTCTTTGTTCTTCTTGTACAGCCAGCTTGGTTTGGGGATGGCTGGGGAAGTTTCAGCAATTGAAATAAGAGGAAAATTTTGGTGAGATTTTTAATGTAGAAGAAAAAACTCCTAAAACACAATAGGTTTTTTTGGTTAAAAATCCTGTGGTAGAAACTTCCCCCAAATCTTCCCTTCAGTTTTTTATGTCGAGAAAAGCGCTTGAGAGGCAGCACCCCCCCCGCCTTAATGAGATAGGCATGCTTCCACCGGCTGGCTGACCACCTCTCATGATACGGTCACTCGGTAGGAGAAGCAACTCACAGGGCAGCTTCCAGGGATGACGAGGAGGGAGGAAAAAGAGGGGAAAGCCCTTGGTGGTCCTCTGGAATACTCCTTGGCTGCTCTAAAGGGAACCAGTTGCCTGAGCCCCACCTGAGAGACAGAGTGGCACAGGTTTGTCTGGTGGGGCCCAATCCAGTGAAAGGGATTCTTAAAAAGGTTTGTACGGATTATGTTTTTGCAGAGAAACAGTTCCTAGGTTTATTAGCAGTAAGGTATCTGTCGGCACTGGACGGCACTGCCACTCAGCTGATTTACCCCATCTGAGCAGTTTGCGGTGCTCAGACAAATTCTCAGCTGCCAGTGAGAAGTGGTTCCCTAAGGCAGGCTTTCAAACCAGCATGAATTAAGAGATGATGGAAGCAAAACGAATCGCCAGCAAAGTCATGCCTCAGGACGCGGGGTTGTACGTAACGTGTTTCTGTAGACTGAGGAGTAACTAGGCATGACTTTGAGCTTTTGGGGCGCTCCCTACGTGCAGATGTGCATACAAGTGTGCGTATTTGTGTTTGTGTGCATGCATGCATCCTCTTTAGATAGTAGGGTGAATATCTTTGCTTGCATTTATCATGGACTGAGTAATTCTAGACCTTTACAGTTACAACTAATGGAAAGAGCTACACAGACTCTGAGAAAGATGGAAAATCAGAGGGAAAACGTGAACAAAAAAGTAGGAAAAATATTAATGGGCAAAAATATTGAGAACATGTAGTTCATTACCTTAATTTAGCCAAAAATATATAGAATAGCTGCAATGCTAGAGTTCTGTTGCTTCAAATTTCTATTATCTCATTTTGTTATCAGCTGCAAGGAATGCAAGCTCTAAATATAGTGCACATTCAGAGGCTCTGAGCCTGTGGTTTCTTGGACAAAATTCCTGTGTTCTTTGTGCTGTAGTCAGCAGTATTAGTCGAGTGAGCAGATATTGACTGTGGTATTCACGTGCAGTGAACCAGAAGCAAGCCAACTCTATAGAGGCTGCTGTCAAACTTGTTGCAGTGGCCTGTGAGGTACTGGACTGTGACAGACTCCTTTTTTTTCAGTACAATTCTTCCACTCATGTTAAATCTTTCTTCAAAGAGAACTGAAATGTTACAATCTTAGTGTTCTTTCTTTCTCTTTTTTTTGCTTTCTTTTTTAAAGTGTACTGGTGATATTTCTGTGTTGTGAATTGGAAGTCCCTAAAGTGAGAGTAGGTATAAACTGGAAGAAATGCAAGCATCTGCCCTGTAGGAGCACAGAGCATCTTAATTACACTCTCACGCAATCTTTCCCTGACTTAAACTCTCTCCTCCCCCAACAAAGACATCATATCCTATATTCTTGGAGTATGGGTCGAATTTAGTTCAGACTTTTTTTCTCAGAGGAAATAAAAACAGAAGTTAAATAACACGTTGTTTCCATTTTTGTCTCCCCTTACTTAACTCACTATATTTTACATATATATATGTGTATATTTGTTTGCATATTTGTAACAAAAAGCAGGCTCTCGAGCTGGTGTCGGCTGGACTTCTGAGATGTTGGGGACTAACTAGTCGTCCCTTGCGTATTCTCTATTATATGATGCTAGGAAAAAAAAGATAAGACCCTACTTCCACCCAGAGGAATGTGCTCAATGAGTATTTTATCTGTGTGCCGCAGGGTAGGCTGGGCCAACATTTGTGACTGATGTTATCGATTAGAGGAAACAATTTAAAGAAAAATGTTATGCTGTTTGATTTTTGATCTTAGGATGCTTTACATGACCAAGGGCGGACTTTGGGACCTTATTTTTGAAGAAGCTTTTCATTGAAGCTGGGCTCTATGAAGTTGCCATTAAAGACCAGGCAAGAATGTATTACTTAGTCCCTTCCAGCGCGGAATGCGTAGGTCTGTACCTACAACAGATTATGACTGCATTTATAGTCAGCTTTATAGCGATGTTGGTAATTTTCTGGAGACACCACTAGACACAGAGGCAAAACATCCTGAAGCCCATGAGGCAGCAATACAAAGCTTCTGAAGGAACAAACTGACCTATTGTCATCTTGAAAGCATTATTTATGAGGTGCTGTGACCATTGGTGTTAAGGATCAGAAAGAAAATTAGGGAGTATTTCACATGAGGGAGAATGCCTAAACATATCAGATTTAAGTGGCTGTATCTTTAAAGATACGCATCTTTCAGTCCTGTATCTCCTGTTGAAATTCAGTCTAGATTTATCATACCTTTTCCACTGGCCTGTGGAAGACAAGATTGATAGTCTACTCCAGTTTATAGGGCCACCAACACAAATAGCCCCATTTAACAACATTGTAGACAGATTTGGCAGGGAGGACAGGAGCTGAATGACCAGGGGCATTCGAGTGTTCTCTGCTTCACCCTGGGAGATCACTATCAGCATACACCATCAAGACCGTACCAAGAAAGCTTGCATAGCTGCCTCTGTCTTGGTTTGCCGTACTTGTTCCTCAGATGCTAGGCCTCCATGCTGACACTTTTTCTGGGAACTGTGTTTCTAGTCCTGTGATTAGATTGAATTGCAGAGGTGCAGAGGCAGCAAACACGTAGATTGTCCTGCTGGTGCAGGTGTGTCTCAAGTCAGCCAGTTTGTTTGCCTTGCAGTTTACATCTGCACGCCTAGCTACCTACTCGGTTTAGGGAACTAATAATGCTTCCCACATATAGATAGTGCATTTACCTTAAACTAGTTGTCCCTTGCATATTCTCTATTATATGAAGACTTCAAGACTGAATTTACTACTTCCCCAAGAAATATGCAGACAGGACATTCATTTGCTTTACACTTAGTGCTTATTTTTCACATATTTTCCCCCACAGTCACATTAGAAGTGATGCCCCCACCCATTTCTGGTTCTTGAGGTTGTCCAAAGTTACAGCTTTGCCTAAGAAATGCTTTTTTAACTCCAGTTTTGCACACAGATAGAACAAGAACAGCAGCATGAAGCCTTTCTCTCTTGTGTCTTCTGACGACTATGGTGTTCCAGCCATTATATATTCACCATTTGTGAGAACTGACTTGTGTGGATTATGTAGCACCACAATGGCTTTCAGTGCCTGCAGGATCAAATAGAGAAGCTGGCCTGGCTGAGACAAAACTTCTTAGCCCAACATGAGAGCTGAGTGCTTTCCCACTCTGATATGGTTGTACCCTAGCCAGCTCCCACACCTGGACCTTCGATACTGGCAGAGAAAATATGAGAAGTGACTGTTAGCAGGGTATCTTTTTTCCTCTCTTCTGACTTAGCAGCATTCACCTTCGATATACATTGTGCTTCGTATACCTGCCTTCATGGATGTTGGTGCTGATCCATGGTTTGCCTGCTATTTGCAGTGCTTGGAGGGTGGGAGAAGCTCGGAAGCCATTGTGTTTTCACAGGGTCGCTGCTTGACTCGCAGTCCTGGGTACGGCATACATGTGTACCATATATCTGGTAGTCACAGAGGTACGCTCTCAAAATGGCTTTTCTTCCCCAAAGCATGGATTTGTCTTGCAGGGGGATGAGGAGGCATTTCAGAAAATAATTATGTATTTTATACAGATATGTATATACATAAAATTTTATACAGAAATTTCCATACGCCTGTATAATTTTTTTTTTTCTGCTGCAAGTAGTAGTGTTAGGTGAGAAATTCTAGCTGGCATTCTCTCTGTTCAGGAATTGTCACTAAGCCTTGCGAATATCAATTTTGGGCTGTCTGCTAATGTTAGTACAGAGAGGTGAAGCAAATCCAGCCATACCTCCACAGAAATTATTAATGCTGAACCTTCACATCACTGTTTCTGTCAGGACTGTAGTCCTTTAAAGTTAGAATTTTAGTCAAATGTTCCCTTCAGAACCAAATTTAGGTAACAAGTGCAATAGGAGAGACATTGAGTCACTGAATTTGTGTTTTGTTATTGCCAAATTGCTTTTGTTTTGAACAGTTAAGATCTTATTTCAGCATATAAAATTAGAATTGAAGAAAAGCTTTCTGTCTTCCCCCAAATCTCAGTTTTGTAATATTGCAGACATGACTTACAGTAGGCGCTGGAAATGAAAGCTGAGGAGTTTGTTTTACTTTGGTTTTGAATTTGGAAAATGAGTGTTTCATCACAGAACAGACATTGAGGAGAGTGTTCATTTGAGGTAACATGAGAGGCTTTTTGGGTGCTTTGCCAGGAGGAAGAGCGCCTGCCTTAGCAGGAGGAAGGAGTTAAGGGAAGAAGAGAAGCTGAAATATGCTGAAATAATTGTGAGGATGGCATTCCCGAGTGTGAGGTAGGGAGGGCTTAGAAAAATCATCAGTGAATGAATGAAATGAGGAGAGAGGTACTTAAGTACTAAAAGTGCTAAAAGCTTCATTCTCTGAAAATTTTAAAAGATTTAATTACAGGAGTAAAAACACACTAGTTGAAAATACTGTTTTTTGAGAGAACAGAGTATTTGTGAAATTCATATATCAGTTTATTTGAAAGTGTGGTTTTACTGTCATGGTTTGTACCCATCGTAAGAAAAATCACTGTGAATACCACATGAGTTTTGTTGAGATTTAGGACCAGCCTCAAGCTCTTCTTTCTGGTCAGGTAATCCCCCTGGTGGATGCAGGAATCTGGTCCTCGTGCTGCGGGAGTGGATCCCAATTAGCAATGCCGTTTTTCCACTGAGAGTATTGCTGCACATAGGCTGGAGTGCTCTTTGCGTGCAGGCTGCATTCTCTTCTGATCTGTGAACGGTAGAGAGAGAAATCAGGATAACTGTAGAAAACATTTCAACTCTCTTAGCTTTGTACCATTTGGATGTTTTTCGTCTTCTCCCAGTCATGCATACTCGTACGTATGTGTGCTTTCTCTGTTGTTCATAACGATTTCAAGGTTATTTTTTAAAGACCTTCAGGCACTTTCCGAGTGTTTTTGAACCAGTGCACCATTCACCGTATAGAGGTTGTCTTTGATGGGGTTTTTGTCATATGCACCCACTGAAGTTTCAGTATACTCAAGCGTTAGAAAAGCCACTATTTTCGCGTCTTTGTTTTCTTTGTTGAGCTGTTTATTTTGCTTTCTTCCCACACAGTTCCCTGGCCTCGCTCTGACAACTGCTTTTCTGCATGAATTACATTCCTCGGGGCCGCAAGTCTCCTAATTCTTCCAGTCGATTTGATTCCTGCCTGTGTGATTAGTCCTCTGCTCCAACACACAGTTGGTCTTTGCCAAGCAAACTGCTTGCTAAGTGCCTTTAACATGAAGACCTAACTACATTTTTTAACCTCATTAGTGAGTAGGGCACTGCTTCATTCCAGCTTGATAACATGGCCACTATTGAATCATGGCTTGCTCTAAAACAGGTTACAAAAAGGTTACCTAAGTTGTCTGCCTTTCTTTTCATATGACTGTGCTTTTGCTGGATAACGGTTTCTTTCACCAGATGTCCCATTTTAGCATCTAAGTTGCTTTTTGAAAGAAGACCCATTGATTCTGCTTGAGTAGATTTGCGATGCTGAGAAATTTCATATTTGTGTATTCAAAAAGGAACTCAGCACCTATTTGGAGATAATGAGTCTAAGTAATAAAACCAGTAAGAAAGTGTGGTTTGGGGAGAAAAGGGGAAGTGGGCTTTTGGGAGCTGATAACATGTTCCTACTTGGGTCAGCTTTAGAATTACAAAGATCTCATCCTTACCAGTTAAAGTACAGACTTCTCACTGTAACACTGGATTTACAGCAATGTGGCCACAGTCTGCATTGGTCCGCTTTGTCTCATGGGATCAATTTTTAGCTGAATGTATCATCACTGAAATTTAGATTTCAGTTGCAATCGTGCATAAACTCAAATGGAAAAGATATTACAGAACTTCCAAGTGTTGTAAAGGCAGTAAAAAAAAAAGTTTCCTAAGAAGCCAGCGTCACCGGGGAGCTGGGGGAAGAGAGGAGGCACTGGGTCACATGCCACTTGTGATGGTGCATTTGTGCAGTTGCACAGCGTAGCCACTCAGAGGGTGAGACTTCATGATTAATGGTGTTTATTCTTGACAGAAGCCTCCTTTATTTATCTGCAATACAGTTTAGTGATTTTATCAGTCACCTGAATGAAAAATATTCAGTCATACCAATATTGCAGTGTAAATTGAGTAGAGTCACTTTTTATTATATCTTTCAGCCTTATCGTCCACACAGTAATTTTCTAGCAGGGGTTTGATATAGAAAGGCTGGATTTAGCTGTACTTGACACAAAGCCTCTTCAATTTCCTCTAAAAGTTCAGGTTACTCTTAGAACTGTGTATAAATATATATATATATATATATATATATATATATAAAAAACCCTGTTATCCAAGCAATTTCAGGATTTGAAAGAATAAAGATAAAATGCGCAAACCTGGATGTGAGAAACATTGTTCGTATGAAAACATCGAATGGCTCTGAAGCCACTGGTGAAATGCTCTTTAGTGTTTAAGCTTGTGGCTTTAGTGCAGCTCTTTTTGCATGGCTACGTAGTCTGACTTTGTTCTAATCAATCATCATCCAACTCCAATCAGCATACAGGCAGAGCCTATCGTTCATCCTGGGTGTAATTTCAGAGTTGAAGACTATAATGGCCACATACAGCACATTAGTCACTGCGATAACAGCTAGTGGCACTCCTGAGGAAGGGGGAGGATGGGGGAGAAGGGGAATAAAATTCTTCTCATTCTCACAGTGCATTAGCGAAATACGAGCAAATGTTAAACAAATGTTTATTCAATTAGCTGACTTAACTGCATCAAGTGTGAGAAAGCTTCTGACACTCCTGTGACCCACTCTTTTGCGGGAGAAGAGGAAGGGGGAAAGGGAAGGAAGGAAGGGGTACAGGAATGCCATTGGGGTTTATATATGCCCACATATTCATGTGATGGTGCCGCTGTGGTTAAACACTTCCAAGAGATGGCAGGCCCTGCCTGTAACTGAGAGGAGGCTAAAATTTGAATAGCAAATTAGACCACCTCTAGAGCATCCAAAGAGAATTGCAGAGCAAGAAAGTTTGCTGTAGGAATGCAGTTAGTAATTTCACTGTCCAGTCTGTTATTAATAACAACAGATAATGAGTATGCTGTAGACCTTTTAGATTTTCCTGCTGCACTTTGTGCTACAGCATAGTTTGAAGAGGGAATGGTATGTGGAGATCTGTGGCAGTCTGTCCTCTAATGCGTAGCATCACTTTTTCAAGGCTTATTTGAATAACATTTTCTTGTCCTGTGCATTTTTTTTTATATTCATGATGCTGAGTTCTGCATCAAATGCAGCATTGATACATTATTCTTGATACACAAATAACCACAAGTCAATAGACTTGGAACCAGCTGAAGACAGGAGAGGAAAAATTTACCAGCACTGAAATTGGGCTGTGCCATGCAGGTGTAGGATCTTGCCCTACTTATGGTTCGTAGAAGTCAGTGTGAACTGAGCAAAGTAAGGCAATGCCTTGGTAAGGCTCTAGCAGAAGCAAGTGATGGAAGTCACAACGTATCTTGTTATCATTACTTTTATTTACTGTTTATGTTGCTGCAATGTCCAACAGCTCTGTGCAGGATCAGAGCTCTGCTGAGTGTTGTGCAAATAGAAGGAGCTCTGCCAGGAAGAGCTCAGGGACAGGCTGCTTTGGCAAATGAACTCTGGTGAGTCGGCTGTGACGGCCTCTGGGGTTACCAGCCCCAGCTGTTTTCCTCGCCCTGAAGATTATCCCCCGTCCCTCAGCAGGGTCAGACGGTGTGCCTTTGCCCTATCTACAGCCTGGCAACTTTGCTCTGACTCACTGAAACGGGGCGCTGAAGTGGTTGGAGGCAGAGATGTGCTGCCAGTGCTGGGAGGGGCGGGCAGCAGCTGGGTAGGTGGGGACAGTAAAAGCGTACGCAGCTGCCGCAGAGTTTGCAAGAGGACATCCACAGAGGCAAGTGGCATTTGGAAGGAGTAGTTATAATTGGTCATGTTTTTATACATTTGCACCCCTTGTTTGTACAAGCAAAGAAATTGCCAAGTAAATCCATGTAAATCCTCCCCTAGTCACCGATTTCTTTGCAGCAGTCCTGAGAAGGATGTGGAGGAAGGAGTGGCAATCTGAGGCTCTCTGTATGCAAAGGCCAAGTGGACAGTGTTTGAGAGGAGTGCTGGGAGGCAGTGACAGTGGTTGGCAGCAGGATGGAAGAAAGAGGAAACGGAGAGGCAGGTTGCTGTGGGGAGATTATCCTTGTGCGAGGAGGAGAACAAGAAGAATTGGCTTGACTTGGAGAAATACTTGGGGACAGTACACGGTTTTATTTGCATTTTGCATAAAGAAGAAAAAAATCAGTCAAAACAGTATCTGCATACACATTTAAGGAACAGGTGTCAAGACTCATGTAATGAGATGGATATACCTTGGCTCAGTGGCATCTGAAGCAGCAGTTGCTGACTAGTCAGTACAGGTGTTACTGTGGGCTGAAGGTCACCAGTGTCACAGCTGACCTTATGTAAACAAAATGTTAAATAATGGAATGACTATTCATTGCTTTTTACACCATAAACTCTTCTTGAGAAAATCCACAAGCTGATGGTTGGGTTATTTATAAAGTATTACAAGTAGCAGAGAGTGTATGATCTGTGTTCAGGCGGTCCATCGGTTGAAAAATAGGAATGCCGTCGCTGAGTACGGAATTAGTGCCTTGATTAATGTAGCCAATTTTTAACTGTAACTACATAATGTTAACACTTCCCAAAGAAAGAAAGGGGAACCAGAGTAATACTCTTGTGCTGTGGGTCATTGGCTAATTGTTGTGCATGATTTCCAGCACCACGAACATCTCTTGTGCAGTCATTTGTGTCTTTTTTTTTTGTTGTTCCTGCAACGATACCTTTTAACTTTGAGGGAGAAACATTTTGTTCTAACCCCAAATCAGGTTATTTGTATATTTTAGGAATTTACATTCCAGAACTGCGCACATTTTTAAGGTATTGTCCTTGTCTCAATGAGAAATTATTTATAACATAGTATCTCTTGGTCTGACCTTTCCACCGTAGATACCAAACACTTTCTGAGTGCTTTACCACAGTTTTACAGATGGGGAAACAGAGGATGAGGAAGTCAACAAACTTGTCCAAGATGGCAGAGCAGATAAGTGATGGAATCCAAACCAGAGCTTGTGTACCTTAAACCCTGATCTAGCTCCTCTTAGCATAAACTACATAGGCACTGACCCATTCATGATTTATCTGTACATATATCTACTGAATGGAAGGTTGCTTCTGATTCTGTGACATACTTCCCTGTACGAACTACAGTTCCAGTGTGGTGAGTTTTGGAGAAAAAGTGAGCAAAATATTGACTAGGTGTTGGAACGTGGAAAGGAGTATAAGAAATCAAGGTTCTTTCTCATATTAGAACTTAAGCATGTTCTTGTTTTCCCTCTTCTTCATTTGCACCACTAAGGGAATAGTTAACAGTGCTTACCTTTTTGTAGCATCTGAGCTCTTTTACATGAAGTGTGCTCTGACATTTGTGTGTATTCAATTATTTGTAATTCTTTAAATGTTCAAAATAATTTGCTTAGTTTTCCTGAGTCCAAGAATGCAATACAGCAGCTTTGAGGCAGTAAGTGATTTTAGGGGAATGGACTGCCTATTTTAAGACACGATTTCTGAAAAAAAAAAACCCCAAAACCCCAAACTATTAAAAGATTATTTTATTGATTTCCCATACTATATATTTATGGGTTTAATTGTTTACAAATTCAATGAGAAGTGCTAAGAGAAAAGGGACCATGGAATTGCATTTTAAAAATACTCAGTGCTGGCCTCACTCTCTCCTTGCACTGAAGTCAGTGGAAGCTTTACTGGCGGCTCTCGGGGAGAGAGAATTGGGTCAGCATTTTGTGCTTGTGAAGATCATCTCCATGATCAATTACAGATTTTATCTATTAAATCAGTGGACAGTTGCCCACTGATTGCAGTTTATACAGGATTGAACCCTACAATAGCAACTAAAGATTTTGAGAGGCAGGAAGGTTATTTGACTTGTAATTTTTCCATATCATTTAGGCATATAGTTACCTGCCTGAGCTCGATTTATTGAGCACCTACAACCACGTATGTGCTTGTAACAGTGAGGAGTATCTTGATTTGGGCTAATCACAACGATTAGAATTGTTTTCATTCTTATTTTCAGGATCAAACTTTACTTTCTTAGAGCTCAGCTTTTTTAGTATAGACACCTTTCATTAGCCAGTTGTTGACCGCTGGTGCCCAAGAGTCAGTCCATACAAGCAACTATGGCATTAAACAAACAATACCCATTTAACATGGGACATATTACCGAAGGAATTGTGCTCTGAAGTAGGAGTCACTAAATAACAAGAAAGTCCTTATTGTTTGTTCATCTTCCAGGATCTCCTAGAAATAAAAGTGCTAATGTTTTGTTTTGGGGGCAGCCATCAGAAGATCATTGCAAAAAAAAAAAAAAAAAAAAAAA
>VZSC01018432.1:535848-621177 GCA_013398225.1 Steatornis caripensis | reverse complement strand
GGTAAAAAAAAAAAAAAAAAAAAAAAAAAAAAAAAAAAGAAAGAAGAAAGGATCATAGGCAGTTTAATGAGTTTAACATTTTTCAATTCTCCAGGCAGGGCTGAACTGAACAGGTATCAGAGAAACAGTGATATGAGAGTTATGCCATCAATGCTTCCTTCAGCATTGAATAACGTACTGTTAAATGATTAAATATCAAGGTTTGAACTTTGACGCTTTCATAATATAACAAGATGGATGAAAAGGCAATAATAAATTAGGTTATGTTACAATATTTCATCCCACTTCGTTGACAAGCTTTGTTCTGTGAGATAGATTATTGTTCCATCTGTAACCTCAGCTCAGTGTCATATTTACAATGCTATAGTTAAGGATCACTTGCTGTTTTCAATATAAATGTATTTTTCAACAGATTCATAAAAGAGCCATTTAAAAATTTATCAGGACAAAACTTGGCATTAAAATTTCCAGTCCTGGAGTTATAGTTTCCTTTAAATCAGGAAATGCTTAAATCACCATGTTGGTTTTTTTTTTCTTTTAAAGGTAGGTTGTGCTTAGAAGAGGTTTCTGCCCAAGCACAGCTTAAAGCTATATGGAAACTATTAATGAGAGATCACTTCTCTAACACCAAACCAACCTCAAAATTTTCATCCAGATTTTCCCATGACACAGAGCTTTGTGGCTGTCCTGAGCAGCTTTACGTCTGCTTCCAGAAAACACTGCTATTGAAGAGTGCTCTCCGAGAAGCACGGGGGTCACAGTATGCCCCATGGCCTGCTGTACTCTTCACAATTGCAAGAGATGCAAGAACAGGGACAGTGTGCACTGTGTTGATATTCTGGCACATCTTAGAGCAGTTCAAGGGCTCCAAAGCCAAGAAACCCTATGGGAGGTCCCTCAGACCACTAATAGGCCATAATTGCCTTGCATAGCCTCATCTGGGACCTGCACCCCCACCCCATGCACACAGGAGTCCCGTTTAAGCTCCGCCTGGGGCCTTTAGTCCCTGCCTGAGCTGTGCTGTAGGTAGCACCCATCTCTGGTGCTGCTCCTGGCTGAGCTTGGGACCTGCGCTGTAGGTAGCTGTTCTCCTGGATGGACCTCTCAGAGCGGTGGTGTAGCTTGTCTCCTATCCTGTCTTTGGCCCTGTCTCCTTCTGCACTTGAGTGGCCTCTCTGAACCTGGTTTGTCACTTTGCCCTTGTCTCGGACTGCTGATGGACCCTGTTATCAGCACCTGGCTCTGGTCACTCAGCTCAGATCTGGTGGCATGAAGTACATTGCCTGTGCTGGGGTTAACTTTGGCTCTTGGCTTGCTTTCCCTTAGAGAACAGCTGGCCCTTGCTGCTCCCCAGCAACCTGAACTGGATCTCTTTTCTTCCCATCCCTCGTGGGCTAACCACTCTTGCACAGCTGCAGTTGTAAATCAGCGTAAGATGGTTTCATGGTACTTTGGGCTGGTCCTCTCTCTGGCTCTTCACTACATCTACACGAATGATAAAACTTTGTGACATGGTTGGGAAGCGGGTGAAAAAAGGAGAATGGAAAATTGGAGCTCAGTGTTCTTGTTTTGTTGTGAAATTTCTGAACAGTTACAAGACTATTAGCTTGGAAAACAAAAACCTCTTAGTATTTTTGTCAGTCTTCATTTTTTAGAGGCTCAAAATCACCAAATATTTTAATTTTTTGAATGTACAGAATTCAAGTTGTTTATTCCCACTTGCGCTTTCCTTCTGGGTCATGCTGCAAGAGCAGTTTAGGAACATAAGTACGAGAAAAGGTGAAAGTTAGAAGGGAAAAATGAGGTAAGGTAAGGAATACTTCTCTAGCCTAGTATCTGGAGCTAATCCGGCACCCGTCACACCTCACTCTGCTGCACCAGGGACATGGGCAGAGACTGGAAATTGTGCTCCTGAACCCTGTCAGTATGGCACTGAGAAGAGAGGATGGCTGAAGGGCCATGTGGTCAACAAGTTCTATGCTTTCTTACCTGCCTGGGGATTTTTACCTCTAGTCATAGCCAGACAGCAGTATTTCACCAGCACGAGTTGGCCACTCTGTTACTACTGAAGAAAGGGATAGGATTTCCGCTCAAACTTCAAGCATCTGATCTTCTTCATTGTAAAACTGGCTAATGCTTAGGTACAAAAAACAACCTAAAGTATGTGGTATGAGCCCCCCTACCTCCGTTCCCTCTGCTGATGGAAAAAATGTGTGATACTTTCCAGATAATACTAGGTGATGATCTGTGCATGCAGCTAATTTTGAAATACGTATAGCAAACTCTCTCGTGCTTGCCTCTTCAACTCTCAGATTCACGTGATCTTCCTTCCCCAGTTTAAAAAAGGGCTGCATGGGCCAAAAACGGAATTGCACTTTGTTCGTTTTTTGTGGCGGCTAAAATCCAAACCTGCTGCTGGTCAGTGGTCTTGCGTAGAGTTCACCTGTTGCAGCTGTAAGCAACAAAACGAAATGACACGCTGTTTTCATGAGTAATAACTGAAATCTCACAAACAGCTCACCTGTGGGTTCAGCAGTGGTCAGAAAAAGCATTTAAAAACATAGAAGTGGTTTCTCGCGTTTTGTAATTTGCCATACATCTGATGCTGCTCACAGCTGCTGAACTGGTGCGACCACATAAGTTTTTAAGACTGCAGCCACCTCTGCAGCATTCATCAAAAAAAGTGTCCTGACTAACAGGAAAAAATACACCTGTTTGCCCTTACACTGATCTCGCTGCCTCGGCACATGTGCGCCATTCTCCTGCCGAGTGGTTGAGATTCTTCAGAGTATCAGAGTTGGAACAGGGGAGAAGTTGGCTGGCTGGAGATGGCTGGGGAGTGGGAAGACCTGTGTTTATATATGGAAGCCGTGTGGCAGTCACGGTATTTCGGCACCTTAGTGGTGAGCAGGAAGGCAGTCTGGACAGAAAGGTGGAGATGCCTTCACAGCCGGCCCCATTCTCTGCTGCTTCTGTTTTAAGTTGGGGGTGTAGATGTAATCAAGGTTACTGAGAAAATGATAAAGTCAGCCTTATGGGCCAAGATAAAAATTGCAGTGATAAAACATAGCCACAGGATCTCTTCTACTCCCAAATCTGGAGACCTCCAACTTCAACTAAGTGTTGAAAGTATGCTAGGCTTTGTATTAAATTTGAGTAGAGTTTGTAGGATCTCTGGGAGTAGACTCAAAGGGCCTGATGCAGAAAAGAGTGTGCCTCGGCTTCACTCCCTCTCTCTAAAGGAAGCCTTAGTACTCCGAGTATGTCACTGAACAGGAAAACTCCTGTGTAGGAAAGGGATACAGAGCAAGTTCTGCCTTCCCAGGGTTTACAGGTGAGGCATAAAGTTTCAAGCAGTATCACTGAAAATCTCCCTGCCTTTTCTCATGCTGAAGCCTCACTGAATCCCACGAAGTAGCCTCAGACCCAAGGCAGAACACCGTTTGCCAAGGCTGGGGGCAAAGTACACGTGAAATAAAAATTATGAGGGTGGACTGCCACCCACATCTGGAGATTTGATTTGCATGTCACTGAACGAATGTCTGCAGAGCCACTCTTGGGCGGTACTGTTTGTTGTGCACAGGACAAAAGTCATTGTTTATTGGTACACAGAGAGATTGCAAAGCAACATCTAATGGTGTGTTTGGCTGCACCCTTTTTAAATGTCCTGTTTTGAAGGATACAAAGGGTTTTGAGGGAGTTAAACGTTACTTTTGAAAGTCGTTCATAGTGAGGTTTAATCATGGAGGGAAAGGAAGGGAAGAATATGTGACGTTTGTTGGAATAGATCAGGAGGGCTCAAACAGTGGGAGCTGAGAGCAGGTGGAGGCAGGAGGGGAAATGATACTGTAGAGAAAGGAGGGTCTGGAAACACAGAGGAGTGAGAAAAGTACAGGCTGGAAGTGAGCAGAGAAGTTAGCAGCACATTAAAATCAGAAGTTGAACATAGATTAGTAAATATTAAGAGTCAAGAGCTGGAAATTTTATGTGGAATCTGATGACTTCTTATTTCTGTCTCCGATAATACAGCTTATATGCCTGCTGTCAGTTGATGTTACCCAGGTCGGCATCCTTTCCCTAGCATCCTTGGAAAACTGAGCAGCTCAGAGGAGCAGAGAGAGGAAGAGGCAGGGCTGAGGAGGAGAAGAAGCGGTTGAGTCCCGGTGTCCTTGAATGGCTCCCACTGGATGTGGAGGGAGAAGCTGACAGCCTGGCTCTTAATCTTGCTTCTGAGGCAGTGTTTGGCTGTTGGCCAGCTGGAGAGTGAATCACTGAGGCTGACACAGGCTTTCAGCCTTCTTGCAAAAGCTTTTAAACAGTTTTTGGTTTGCTACGCGCTAGAGAAGGCCGGGTCTCCTGCTTGCCTGCATGCTCTTTGGGTTTCTAACTCTTTCTGAGTTGAGATCACGTTAGAAAAAATGACTTGTATAATGACATCCAAACTTAGTTTTTTGTTACTTTTGTATTAAATTTGCTCTACTACTGTATTTTTCTCACTGCCTGGATGGGACATTCGCTCTGTAATGTGATAGCCAGCTATGGTATTTTGCTTCCTACTTTACCGTGGGTTTTAAGGCTTCTGCCTTCCACACTCAGCCTGACAGGGAACCGCGAGACAGCAAATGCTTCATGGACGGTCACTTTTCACAGTACCAAAAAGAGTAAAGCTGCATTTCCAGTGTGAAACAAAGGTGCTTCAAAACCGTGCAGGAAAAAGTGCTCTGAGGAAAGGAGATGCCTGTTTTGCACGGTGGTGGAAAATGGCTTCTGGTTTCAGGTTCTCCGTGCTTTTTAAATACAGTGAAGGCATACCAGTGAGTGGCTGGGCTTCGTGTGGGTCACTTGCTCAAGTGCCAAAGGAGTGATTGCACTGCCGGTACCTGCTGCTAGCACACAACGAATGCAGATCTCTAACAAATTTTGGAGCTAGGAGGTAATTTCATATGGGAAGGCTAAACAGGCTTACCTTGCAGAAAGCCGTAGGAGGGCAAGAAACACATAAAAGCCAAATAGGGAAGGGAGGGGAAAAGAGGGAGAAAAGCATAACAGGAAAAAATCTTTATTCCCCAGATTTTATGAGCCCTCATGGATTTTGTGGCAGGGAAACTGGCGTTGTTTTAGGAATGCGTAACTTTGATCTTTGTCCCACTCCTACGCTAGCATTTCCTAGCTGATGGCAGGGCAGAATTGGCTGCTATGTAAGATTACGTTCTTTTGGCCTTTTAGGTGACGACAACTATCTCCATTGATCGTGGTATGTGTATGTTAAAGGAAAAAAAACCAACATTTCTTGTTTTATTATTCTTTGTAAGCCAGCAGCATCAAAGGAACAGGCTGCCCTCACTGCTCTCACAGCTGCTGCCTGTGTCTGTGCTGTATATACGCTAAATTAATTGGAAAAACAGGGACAAAAAGGCATTTAGTTCGGGTCAACCAGTTGGACTACAGCAAATGTATGACAGGCTTAATCATTGTCTTTTGCCAAAGAGCAGGTTGGCAAGGGCAGGCACTCCAACCCCTTCTGAAGAAGTTTGGACTTTTTCCAGTGCCTTTGGAGGCAAGGTGCTGTGAGAGAAGGGTCTCCACGCAGAGCCCAGATGCTGTCATATGGACAGGGTGGGATGATGGGGAGGGTTACGGCAGGTTATTTAGCTTTTGTCAGCTGTGAACTCAGCTTTCAGCCTTAGTTCATCACAGCTTCGAACACATAGCCCGAGAAGGCATCGCGGCTCTCCCTTGGCAAGAATGAGGTTCATTAATGTGGTCCTGTTGAAGGCATTGGTCTCTGGTGCCATGCTAAAAACAAACATATGTAGCAGTCTTTCTTCTTTTGCCACCAAGTTTTCTGCATCTTTCATGGGAAGGGATATCAACAAAAAAATGCTCCAAAGGACCCAGCTCTCTTAATGGCTTGCAAAGTTTGGGTCTTCTGAAACGACTTCTGTATAAACATGCAGTCCTGCACTTTGAGGAAGAGTAAGCTGGCAAATGAAGGGAGTGGGCACAGTGTAGCTCTCAAAACTCTTTTTCCAATAGTGACATGGTCTTGAAGATGTAAATGATTCAGCATCTCAGTATGTCTTCTATATTGCACCCAGAATTAATATGTGGTATATAGAGTCCATATTTCACACTAATTACAGTGATTTTCTGCTGAACTCCACGGGGAAAGGGTATTGAGGGATGTAAAGATTAAAACAAATATAAACTAATGTTAAAATTGGTCAGAGAAATGTTGCTAATAATGGGTACAGAGAATTAATTTCCTATCCTTTTTCTTTCTGGGCGGTTGACTTTAGCGGAAGTTATTGTATGTGCAAACCAGTTGTTATTCTTCAAGAAATGAATGTATTACCTTTACAGTATTTTTCTTTATCATATAGATAACCTGGCTTTTTTGTTTGTTTCTTTCTTTTTTCTTCCAGGCCTTCTGCCTTATCTAGTAGCCCAACATACTCAGAGCTTCCATTCCTTAGAATTTCCCCGCACCGAAATCCTGCTGCAACATCAGAGTCTCCCTTCAGCACCCCTCACCCATACATTAACCCCTACATGGACTACATCAGGTCCCTGCACAGCAGCCCATCCCTCTCCATGATCTCGGCAGCCCGTGGACTCAGCCCAACAGACGGTGGGTTAAGACAGGCTTCCTGTTTTCTGTCATTGTGGCAACTTAAGTTATATTAATCTTGTCAACATTTTTCCCCCCTTGTTCAATGCAGCTTCAGCAGGTTTGTCAGACATATTCATTATGTCATTAATGTTTCAATACTTCATCAGCCGATCATGGCTCATTTGTACATCTCACAAATGTTGAAACTTCAGGGACAAGGGGAAAAAAAAAAAAGGTCTGCCTCATTCAAAATTTAAGCTGGAAGGGTAGTGTATGTCTTGTGATACCTTTTGTTTGTGGAGCTGACCTGGGGAGTGATTCTGATCTCCCCCGAATCTGCTGTGTCTGCATTGAATTGAACCAGATTCTTCATGAGTGTGTATCAGTGTATAACTGTGGAGTTCTTCAGGTGCGAAAGGCTTCTTGATTAAAATAGTATTTTTCAATCATGTAAAGCATGCACTGACTTATTATATGTAGTCAATAGTTCCGTTAAAGTTATGTAGAATTATTTCAGTTTATCCTAGCTGACGATATGGCCAAATGAAATGATGCTCATGTAGAAGTGGCTGATGATCAGGACTGGCCCCTTTAGTTTAAATGGTGGGCAAAATACTTGAAATACTTATGCTTTAGGTCTTGATGTGACCATGGCTATTACTTCCCAGGTTATTTGGGTTGAAGTGAACTCCTGCAATCACTCTTGTCATTAGTCTGGCACATTTCCTATTCATGTCAATGGGAATTTTGCCAAAGTGAGCAACAAATAGAGTTGCAAAAAGGCTGTCTTGTTAGCAGTAGGTTTTTCAATAACAGAGTAAGCAATTTGACATTTCAAAATTGTAGTATTTGCTGAAGAGAGCTAAAATATAACATACTTGGAAACAAGTATGTAGTGAAGATAATGAAACTATTATTTTAACTATGGTAAAGATCTTCCCAGTGTATGCAGAAACTTACCAACAGAGTTAAACTGCCTTTAGCTGAATTTGAAAAATGAGCGGTGCACCCTATCCAAACGGAAAACTAATTAATCCTCACTTATAAGAACATATACCTTTACAGTTAATCCATTAATTATGGGCACATATTCTTATGAGAATAAATTTTAATGACCTATTGTCAGTCAATGTATATGGCATGCACGTGGGGCTTTCCTAGCAGCACTTTGGATGTTGTATGAATCCTTGCTAATTCTACCCTTTGTATTTTAGCCAGAGTATTAAAAAAAAAAAAAAAATTGAAGGAACAATTTGAATGCTCGGAAATACATGTTTTGATTCAAGGAGCTTTGGAGCTTTTGATTTAGGATAAACATGATAGATAGGTAATGTAATGGCATAAATTGGGAAAACTCTTGCAATGTTGCAATGTATATTTGAGCTTTTCACAAAAGCTAATATGCAGAACATTTTACTGTCTTTCTTCAATAATCTTCAGATCACATTCCTGCAGAATTTCGTCTATGCTTAAAGTGTGCTCCAGTTGCACAAACAAAGGAGGGAAGGAAACCACCTATCACACAACCATATGACATTAGCCTGTGTACATTCTTGGTCTCAGGCACATAATGCTTAATTCACTTGCATAGATGTAGGCACGTAGTGCCACCTGAAATACACTGGGGTATCTGGCCTGGTACACAGCTGACACTCCAGAAAGGCAGAGATCTCCAGGTGTGCTTTGCCACGTTCATCAGGCCAGCAGTAATCTCTCTGAAACTCTAGGATGTCTCAGGGTAGAATTTGGTTCCAGATTCTGGCACCTAAATTTAAGTCTCTACAATACAGAAATCTGTCTGTGATCTTGGTGTGCTGTTTTGCCATTATAATGTAGTGAGTTCTAGGTAGTGCGGTCAGTGAAGCCTTACAGAACTATTCAGTTCACCCAAATATAGACACTTGCATGTTACCAGCTGAGTCTGGAGTTCTGTCATAACTATGATGGTGCTAAGATTCATCTGTCTACAGCGTAGGTGCTTGGTGTCAGTTCAGGTCTGTGAAATACCTTACCTCAACTCCAGCTGGCACCTCAGAAAGGCAGTTTTCTCCTCTAAGACCTGTCTCATACCTGCCAGCCTCATGTAGGTGCCTTGGATACCCATGGGCTTTCAGATGGCACGAGACACTCAGATGAGGACAACACAGTTGAGTATGCTCTGTCTTAATGCTCATCCCCTGGGCTTTGATCACTGACTGTATCCACAATCTTAGCCTTTCATAAGTACAAGCTAGACTTGGTAGCTTAAGCTTCTTTCTTTGAGTTTCAAGCAAATGCATGTTACTTCACGTTTCCTCTAGGCTCATAGCTCATCTTTGATCAGTTACCACAGCCCGGGCGTTGTGCAGCGCCTTGTGAAAACACAGTAACTTGATTGAGGCATTGGAGATATTTCAGTAAAACGACATGCTTATTGAAAAGCTGTTAAATTTGTTCTCTGGAAACCATAGTTTGCTATGTGATCAGTCAAGTCTACAACGAAATGCTTTTTCCAGGTGTAACTTCCCTGCGATCAGATAGTCCAAGTCATGGCTTGGGCACTACTAGCGTGCGAATAAAAACCCCCCTGTGATTTAAAGGAGTACATGCACATAATGTAGTAATGACACAATGGACATCATGGCTTAAGGAATATAGCATTTGAAGTATGAAAACTTGGAAGTTGTTATTGCTCTTCTGAAAGTCATAGCGAGATTTCTCTTGCTACTCTAATTGCTTTCGGCCAGTTAGATAAGTAGGTCAGTGTACTATTGGGCTCAGTCGACTCAAAGATCTGGGGATGGCCAGGAGCCAAAACAGTCTGGAACGTAACGAAGAGCAATTTCATGTTCACCACAAGTCTTGCCAGCTATAATTAATGATTGCCACAGCAGCAGTAATGGTAGAGTGTCTTCTGTCTTGCCATTTCACCTTACCCAGCAGAACTGGTGGGCTGGGGGTGGCCGAGGACTCCTCTGAGTAACACAGAGGGTTTGGGGTAGGGTTAAGGGCCAAGTTATTGGTGTGTGTACAGCAGAGTGCTCAAACAAAGCTCAGCAGTGCCCACAGTGCAGAAGCAAATGTCTCCCCTTGTGAAAAAAAAAAACAGGGGCAAAGCTGAAGCTACCCAGGAATAAACAGAAGAAAATTCGGGGCTGCAGGCCTTCCCATTTACCCTTCATTTACCCTTCATGCAATACATCATTTATTAGGCTAATTTTTTATGTTTGAAGAAGGTAGTAAGGAATGATCTTTAAAGAGCGCCAGAGCATTTCTCAGCATATGGAACATTTAGTAATGCAATTATGTGCTCACTATGTTTTCTGCAGCAGTTAATTTTAAAGTTTGCAACCAATGTTATTGTTAGTTAACCCAGACACTTATGTCAGAAAGCTCAGGAAGTATTTTAAGTGTGTCTGGAAAGATACGATGGTTTCCTACTTCTGTACAACTTTTAAAATCAGTGATTCAGTGTGAGTTACTGCCCTTTCAAAATTTGGTCTGAATATTTTTCTTGCCGTTTCATAGAAAGTGGTCGTGGCTGAAGTAGATTATATTTAATCGAGAAATCAATTTGTAATTTGGAAAAAATACTAACAACCTTTAATTTATCTCAGTTCATTTTTTATGCCATTCCTGTTCCTGTTTGATGTACTTTTATTTTGCTCAACCTTTCCTGAAATTGGTTATATTTAACATTATAACATCAAAAGCACATTCTTCCATTTTCTTTGGTAAAAATAAAGAAAGGTTATACACTTTAGAAATCTATTCCTGAATAAACTTTTCTGCAAACTTCAATGCTATGTTTACCTCCTTTTAGTGTAAATGTTGATTCTTTGCTTCTAAGGTTTGCATTTAGGATCCCATTCTCTAATGTAAATATAAATTACCCTTCTAGTAATACTGTGCAAGTAGCAGTATTGAGATTAAGTTGGTAATTCAGAGAATTTCAGCTTAAAATTTTGTCTCCATTGAAGATTCAGTTGCTGGGATCAAAGAAAAATCTCATTAAATAATATGAAATAATATAAAAATAATCTGTTGGGGTGTAGCCCATTAACCTGAGCAATTTGCAATGTTTTAGGCAAACTTAAGTACCATCTTCTGGTGAGCAGAGTGTAAGGAAATTTTAACTGTTTTGCAAGTGAGACAAGTAAAGAGCAGAAAGGAAGGCTGCTCACCTCGGGTCACATAGTGAGTCAGAATCAAGGATATGGAGCCCAGCTTATTTTATGAGTACTTCTCACACAAGGCCATGAAATTACCTTTACTTACTGCATATGAAGCCTGTTGGGATGAGATGATATTGAAATTATGTGGATTTTTGTGTTTGTCCAGAGTTGCCGATTAGTTGATGGCACGCTTGAAAACTGCAGGGGAACAGAAAGCGCACATATTGTTTTTACAGGAGAGAAAGGCTAATGTAAGTCATTATCAGAGGACTGCATCGCTCATAATCTCACTGATGGGACGTAGAGCCTATCAGTTCTGTGGTTTTGACTCTGAAAACATGCTTGTGTGTCAAATACGCATATGTATGAACTTTGAAGGATGAGATGGCCACGTTCATTGACTTCAGTCTGTTCTCTCGAAAAACTGCCCCTATGTCGTTCATGGACAGCTAGTATTTTTCTTGAAAACATGCTTTGTCCTTGTTTACTCCTAAACTTATACACAATCTGCCACTGTGAGTGAAAATCTTCTGGTCCTCTAAGCAGACATTCCAGACACTCGAATGGAAGTTCAGCCACGTTGTTACCTTAGAGACGGAGTCCTTTGGGCCAGGGATGAGGTAAATGGGAATAAAGCTCTAGGAAGGTTTTCCTGCTTTTTTATGTCACTAAATAAATCATACTAGTTTCCATTGCTATCAGCCTGTCACTTTTTGAGTCACTTAATTATAAATGCAAAAATATGAGATCACTGAGCTCATTAATATTTTATGCCTTGCTGGTTTTTGAATGGTGTCTTTGCAGTATCATTGATTGAAATACATTGACTGGTGGTGGTATACTGCAGATGTTGCATTACATTAAAAAATAAACAAGCTGGTTTAATAGCCAGCGAACCCAGCAATGTGATAAAACTTTCCTTGTCATTTATTTTACGTCATTAACGGTGCTTTTTATGTTGTGTTTTTAGCTCCACATGCTGGCGTCAGTCCAGCTGAATATTACCATCAGATGGCTCTGTTAGCAGGCCAGCGCAGCCCATACGCAGACATCATTCCTTCAGCTGCCACTGCAGGAGCCGGTGCTCTTCATATGGAATATCTTCACGCCATGGATAGTAAGTGATGTTTTCTAGACATATAGACAGTCCTACAAAGGGAACCACGTGGGTTGTTCCTGGTCTGTCCCAAAAGGCCTCCACACAGATAGAAAAGTGAGAGTCAACGTAAGCCTCCTCATGAGGCTGGAGACCAAAGCACCGATTGCCAAATGTGCAAGGGTTACGTCAACTCTGAAAGTAAACTTTGAAAGTAAGCAGGGAGAGGAACAGGACTGCTCCTGAAAACAGGTTTTAAATTTTATTCCAGCAGGGCTTGAGCACTTTTGAAAATGTCCCTTTTCTATTCACAATCAGTAACTCACTTTCATCATTAGGGTGAGTATTTCCCTGATGAGCTCTCTGGTAATAAAAGATTTACATGTGTTTTTCTGTTAGGAGAGCATGCTAACCTCCTTTTTAGAGAGTGGTAGCCATGCTTACAAGTTGTGTATCATAGACCAATAGACCTTGAGTAGTTTGCTGAATTCTCAAGGATCCTGACTTAGTTTTCCCTATTATTAAGAGCCTTCTTTACGCACTTCAGCATCTTTCAGACCCCTAATCTGTCTCCCTTTCTCTGGTGAAGGAGTTAAAGAGAGCACCCCATTCCAAACTGCTCACCACTGCTGCTTTTGATCAGCCAGAAAGGATTATGCAGAGCACTCCCCTCTAGTCATAAGGTGCTTACATACTTTTTGGGATATGCTCGGTTACTTTCAGCAAGGGAAATGCAAGAAAGGTGGTGACTGTTGATTCTTGCTTGGTAGTACAGAACAATACAACAGCATTAGACCACCTTGTTGTCCCTCAGCTTTTAAAAATCTTTGTTAGCATGCAGTTTCTTCTTCCATTCTGTTGGCTGCATGCCATAGCTGCTGATCTCAAGGAGTGTGGGAGTTGGGAGGTTCACTTCTGGAACGCATGGGAATATAGATAGCTATCCCTGCAGAACACATGCCTGGGAGTGTGAAGTAGTTGACTGACCAACAATTTTTATAAGAATCAGTCAAGACAGATAGTAGTGGAACTGGGCAGGGAAACTATTTTCATTCTGTTGCCTTGACAGTGAAGGATTTTTTAATTCAGTTTCTGTTACCAGTCTCACTGCACTGGTAGCGTGCGTAGTGATTTTACGGTAATGTAACATAACTTGAACCCATTTCAGAACCATAATAAACCCACAGAAGTAGTCTGTACTTAAACCAGAAATTAATGTGCAGGCTTCAGTGCTTGAAAGGCTAAGAATATGATACTTCCTGATTTGGATTTTGAGAGAAATAGGGAGAGATGAGGTACGCTGCTAATGCATTTGATGCATAGTAATAATATCTTGTAGAATGGAAACTCTGTTATGCATGGTTCAGGTAATGTAAATCTGCTGCTATGTTCCAGTTGCAAGGACAAATCCCCAGCTTGTATGAATGGACATGACTTTTTTGAAGTAAAGGGGTCATACAATAGTTTGGGTTGGAAGGGACCTTCAAAAGTCATGTAGTCCAACTCCCCTGCAAAGAGCAGGGATGTTTTATACTTTCAGTTGTTTTGTTTCCTATTGGGAGAGACTTTCTGAATGCATGTAGGTAGCAATACCAAACCACGTATTTGGATGCAGACTTGATTGAATGGGTCTATTCAGTCTATAGGAAGATAGATACTCAGATCTATGCCAGAAAACTTAAGAAAAACAGAAGATATTGCAGTACTCCTACAAATAATGGCATTTGCACGAAGGACTTTCATGTGTTAGTAGAGGTTGTGTATGCTGTAATCTACAAAGAATTACAGCTTTTGCATCCCAAGAATGTTACCACTTCTTACTTAAAGGAAACTGTTTTGACCTTTGCCCATGACTTCAGCCAATTCATAAAAGGTACCTAAACACTATCTCTAATAAGGATATTTGCTGTGACCAGCTTTAGCTACGATATATTTAAAATGCGCTCTTTAATTTGTTTTGTGTTTGTTTTTAAAAATTAAGATCACACATTTGAGATTCATCATAGCAGCACAACTTTTCAATTAGGGATTATTTCAGAGTTTAAGACAAAAAATGTGTAGCACTATTATGCAAATGGCTTATTTTTAAACAGTAAATAGAGAATTAAAATAAGAGTGAATCCTAGTGAGGTCACTCAGCTCACCTTCTGTATTTGATGAGAATGTGTTTAGTCAGGCAATAGCTGCTTTTATCTAAATAGAGTATGAAGTTACCCTTTTACTTTGTAAAAACTAATTAAAACTATCTTAACTTGCATGGGTATACAGTAAATTAATTGTCATTAAGTAGGAATCTGAACGTGCTATCATTCATCATGCTAAAGAAAACCCCTTTCTTCTTTGTCAGAATTTTAGATTAAAAACGAGAACAAAACAATTAGCAGGAAGACGATATTAAGACTTTTTTTAAAAAAACAGTAAGAATGCCTGTGTTTGCATTTAATAACAAAGTGCAGTGATCAGTACAAAGCATTGCCATTTGTTTGGATCTTTCTTCTTAAGGGTTTGTACGGTGATCCTAAAAGTACTCTTTCGCCTTTGCCCAGTGTTGTCAGTTTCCCTTGTTATCTGCTATCAAATTCTGAGCAAGTTGACTCAACTCACTCAACGGCTTACGCTCATTTGTTCCACACAACAACCAAACAGATACAAGCAAGACATTGTTCTTCCTTTGTGAAGTAAATCTGCCTCCTAATTGTGTGTTTATACAGAATCTAGCACAGTAATTTGGCATCTCTACTCTCTTTTGTAGTACAAATAATAATTCCAACACCAACATGCACTGGGCATAAAAGCATATTACATACAGTTTGTGTAGTTTTGGGCCTTCTGTTTTGCTCTGTGGTACTGGAAAACTGATTTCAAAATGGGGATGATATGAGTGGGAGAAGCATTAATCAGAAAGTTAAGTCTTGCCTAAAGAGCAGTAGGCTTGTTTGAAGCTCTGAATGTCACTGTCCATGAACTGTCCAATGTATTGTGGAAGAATAAGGCCAACATTGTGTATGCTTCGTTGTATTTTTTCCCCATCCTGTCCTGCATGGCATGAAAAGTGGACCAGAATTTTCTTTGCTGCTATAAAGCTTTTCTACAATTCTGGTGGCCAGAATCCGTGACCAACTCTTCCCATCTTGCTTCATCTAAAAGGGTCAGGTGTGCTACCTTCAAGTATAACATCAAAGTAACTAGGAGGGGAGTAGGCGCGGAAGGTATTGACAGTACCAGAGTAGCAGCAACTGAAATTCCTTGTTTTGACTGTAAAGATACTGTATGCCAAAACTGTCTTTTAAGCACTAAATAATTAAAAAAATCATGGCCTTTTGGGTTAGCCTTTGGATGCCTGTATTTTTCACTTGGGGAATGTATTTTACTGTGCTTTTAAAAGGTGTTCAGTGGAAAGCAAGCATGTTCCTTGAGGTTTCTAGATTCACTCTGAGAGTATCAGTATCCTCACTCTGATAAACTTTTGCCTATGCTCACTCAGAATGGGAGCATTTTCTTTCTTAAGGGTATTCAGCCTTGACCTACCCATTTTGGCATTAAAGATGCTGATAGCAACCCAATTGACATAAAGAATTTGGCCAGCCTGAAGAGTTAAGCCAATGTGAAAAGCTTTGGACTGGGTCTGATTTCTGATTTCCAGGCACAGTTGGAGAATGAGGGTGGAGTAGCAAAGCCATTCCTTTTCCTCTCATACTGATGATAGATTTACCATTTTGAAAACTTAAGACATAATTTATGACAAACTTTCATGACGTGAAAACAAAGTTTACACATCTGTGAGCAGAAACCAGAAGGTTTAATGTAAAAAAACCAAATCAAATTTCCCATGTTCACAGCTTTCAACAAAAATAGTGACTCAGGTTCAAAAAAGTTTGATTTAAAGGGATGGAATAGAAAAGGTTTGCTGAAGTTTGATTTAAAGGCATGGAATAAATGATACATGTCTGAAGATTGCCTTATAAATGATTAAGCAATGCTAAAAACTTCAACTCAGAAGTCAAATTCATGGGCAAATTTGCTGGATGGCATATTCCATTTTTGAAATTTATGATGGAGATAGATATCTGTTATTTTAGAATTGATCTCCACCCCAGGAATAAGATGTTTTCTTCTGACACCTGCTAGACTTTTTGTCGGCATACTGAAGTCTTTACTATCAACTACTGACTTTTTATTACTATAACGTCTACTCCAGAAAGGTGACATTCCTAAACAAATCGTCACTGTCAGCTTCTGTTCGCATGCTTTGCCAAAGCTGATGTTGTTTTTTCAGCACTGGCACAGAGGTATGTCAATTTTTAGTGAATCAGTGCTCCTGCATTTTTTGGTTTTAAAGCGTTACTGAGTAGGTAATTTAATGCTTCGGTGGGAGAATACTGTGAGCAGATGAACATCTCAAATTGCTAAATAAATATTCAAGTGTTTGGTCTTAAAATATATGCCTGGGCAATGCTGAAAAGTTTGGTTTAGTATTCAGAGGCACTGACAAATTGTGACCTATTCCTTTTTATAGTAACATACTAAGACTGATGTTATGCTAAATGAATGGTTTAGCAAACGTCCTGCGGCGTAATGAGTGGTCATCTCATGCTTAAGACTTTTTAGGCATGTGAAACCTAATTAAACCACAAAGATCTGAAAAAACAGTAATTCCATTTAATTGTATTTTCAATTTTGAAAGTCATGGCCTCCGTTGAAGCGAATCCCCCTCTCCTGTGGTCAGACTCTGCAGACCTCTTGCCTGGCCTCAGCCATTTGCTCCCACTGTGAAGCAGAAGTATTCCCTTTTTGCAGGAGACTGTTGGCTCTTAGGAGGTTGTTCCCATCCTGGGTAGAGAGAGGGGACTGCTGAATTCCCAGATCTAGTTGGGGCCTGGAACAGGTGCTGCCTGGAGGAGAAGAGGAAGCCCAAGACTGCTGTGTGGTGTGGCTGGAGCCCGGGCTCTGCCCCTCGCAGCTGGAAGGAGCGTCTTTCTCCATCACTGACCACAGGTCTGGTGCATCCCTTGCAGAGTGGGGCCAAGGATGCCCTGGCAGCAACTGACAGGCAACAGGGAGGTTTAATGAGTGGTGGGCGGACAGGGGCCTCTTACAAGAGCCATAGCGTGACTTAGGCAAGAGGTAAAGGAGACAGGCGCTGTCCAGAAAGGGCGAGGAGGGGGAAGTCGCTGCAGTTTTTGAGAATCTGCAGAGGAGAATAAATTGCCCTCCTATGTGATCTGCCGAGGGTGATCATGCTTCTCTCCAAGATTGCAAGAGCTCTGAACAGTTGTTGGTAATACTTGTTCAGTCCTGTCTGAGATGTGGGCTGGAGTACCCACGAGTCTGCTTGGGCGGTTGTGGCACAGAAAATAAATGGTGGCTGATCGCAGAAGCAGAAAAACACAACTGCCACCTCCTGCTTTTATTGCCCAGTCTAGCTTCGAAGGAGACTTACTTAGGTGCTAGTATTCTTAACAACTGCTCCACTTTTTAGATCGAACCTATGCACCCCCTCTCTAGTTAGCATCAGTAGCCATCAGTCCACGTTTAGCAGGCTTGTAATGCATTTCTCAAATAAGTCGCAATCCCTTTGTAGTTGTACAGATTCAGAACTGGACTTCAGATCCATAAGAAGTAATTTTGTGAAAGTGTTTCTCCTGGAAATCATGTTTGAAACTGTTCATACATGGCCATCAGAAGCACACAGTGACTCTTGGTTGTAAATACAGAAATTTAACTAGGTCCTGCTTATCAAAAGAGAGGGAGCTGTGCTTGTCCCCTCCGAGTGTGTCTGCTGGCTTCTTGCCGGCACAGTGAGGTCTGTGCCCGTCAGTGAGGAAACCAGAGGGTTCTTAATTATGTCCACATAATGCTAAGTGCTAAGTATTACTATTTTTCTTTTACCATGACATGTATCTTGTATTTTCTTATTAAATATATTTGCATCTTCTTACAGCTACTGATCATTATTGATTTTTATTTTAGCACAAATAAAAGATCTGTGCCTTTGAAAGACATGAAGCACAGCACTAATACAATATCAAGCAGACACAGTAAAATAGCAAGCTCATAAAAAGGAGATAAAACAGATTACATAAAATAACATGTAGTAGCTTTTAGGAAGAAATAAATGACTATGCCTAGGTTTTAAATGATGAATCAAGAGAATGAATATTCATTGAAAGACTGAAGCAGTATGGGCTAAGGCCGATTGCAGAGACAGAGCACAAAGGAAAAAAACTCTGGATTAGCCAGATGCCAAAGAGAATTGACACCTGTGTTGGCTAGTTGAGGCAAATCTAAGCACAGATTAGGAGAAGGACTATAGACAGAGATGTGATTATACAGTCACAGCAGCAATAAAATGGCAGCTTTTAATGCCAGATTAAAATCTTGGATAGCACGCACAGAAAGAAGGGCAACCTGCTCAGGTTTGTAAGGAAAACATAACGACAGATTCTAATCCAGCTCTGTCCTTGAGGCGAGTACAATTGCAGTTAGTCAGGCTCTTCTCCTGGTTAATGTTAGGCATGTAAACTTAAATATCCTGCTGAAAAATGGTCCTGGGCACCAAGACATGAGGAAGAATTAGGAAAGGCAGACCGATAACGGAGGCTTGTGGCCAGCTGTGAATTATGAGCAACTTACAGAGAATGTCAGGGACTCTGGAGAAGTAGCTGTAAAGTAGGCATCAAACCCAAGACCTGCATGACCCTGGCTGTCAGAATCATTAGGACTCAGTCCTTTACTACAGGTTAAAGGGATTAAAAAGGTAGAAGCGGCAGTACTGTTAAAGGAAATAGTTCAGTACACAGTGGGGAAGCTAACTCTCTCCTTGGTCTCAACCGAGATCAAAAATAATTAAATAAAAAGAAGACATTTAGGGTAATATATCTTCCATCAGGACTGCAGAGAGTTGGGATGACATGGTAAAATAGACCAGAAGAGGTAGAGATTTTCAGATCAGCACAGAAAATTCAGAAATGTAATATGTATTTATTTAAATGGTATCTGTATGGTTGCCTTCTCTTTGCTGCTTTGTAAAGCTTAACCTCTAGTTTAAGGAAATTTGGCAATCGTAGGTCCATGTACACCCATGTACAAGAATATCAAGGGATTCTGGACAAATTCAAATAAAGCCTACCGTTTCTCAGTCTAACGCTGTGAATGTCAGTTTGACATCTGCTGGCCTTTATAGTGTTGTTCCAGTCCTGATTTTTGGTTTTGCATCAACTGGTGACCAGGCAGAATTACAGTCAACAAAATAAAAGCTGCCTCTTCATTTCTACACTAGTTTAGCTTTGGTTGCATGTATTAAAGTGATGCAGGTTTGGGTTTGTTGGTAGACCAGATCTGAACCACTTTCTCATTGCTCATGGTTGAATTAATGATGTGAATGTCTAAAAAGCCATCAGATTCATAAATCACCAGAAATGAGAGGGATAACTCATAAAAGTCTTTTCCTTTTGTTTAGCAATTTATCATTTTGCTTGCACATTAATAAACAGAGCTCCCCTGAGGTAAGCCACAGGAAGATAGATTTTTCTTCCTAATTTTCCTCAATCGTAGCCAGTAGATCACAAGTGGAGAGAATGGGCTTGTCACAGCGTATTGGTGTCTTGCGACTCCCTCTACCCATCACTGATAACAAATAAATGCGATTAAGTACCCTGGTGGATAATTATTTGTGTTTACATAACAGGCGCCAGGTTTCCGAGTCCGAGATTGTCAGCTAGACCAAGCCGAAAGCGTACGTTGTCCATATCCCCCCTATCTGATCACAGCTTTGACCTTCAGACCATGATACGGACATCTCCAAATTCCTTGGTCACAATTCTCAATAATTCTCGTAGCAGTTCCTCAGCCAGTGGTTCTTACGGCCACTTATCTGCAAGTGCAATAAGGTAAGAATAGCATTTTCTACCTATATTGTATATTCTCATTTATGTGTCACACCCACACGCAAATGTGAGTGTATACTCACATCTTTAAGTAACTGTTTTGTTTTGTGAATATGTGTATTTTGCAGTTTTTATAATGTATGTTCACTGGAGCTTAACTTAAACTACAAAATACTTTTTCACTTGCTCAGAAAGATAATACTCTATCTGACCATCAGTAACGGTGTGTTTATGTGTGCTCAGGAATCTGTTTTCAGAGAAGCTCTAGGATAGGTTTGTGACATAAGTCATTTGGGTTCTTCTGGCAATATGTATAATGGACAGTGAAATGCTCCTACGTTACAGTCATGAGAGAGTAAAGCACAGACGCGTGGTACTGCTCAATTAAAATGTTTGGCTAGAACTTCTTGGTATTCATCACCAAGGTTTGTTTTTTTCTCATATTTTAGTTCATATATTGAAAGATTAGACCTTCTGTGGCTAAATTATCTCTTTTTGTGTACCAAGGAAGTACTGTGATCATCCAGTATCATCAGAAATGCTGTGATTTTCACTTGGCCGCTTCACTTGCGTGTGCGAGAAAACAGCCTGAAACGGTTGTTCTGGAGGCAGAAGAGCAGAGCAGCGAGGGAAGAGGTGGGCATAAGTTGCACAGGAAAGGAAAGCAAAGAGGGAGCATGGAGAGGGAACAAAAGCAGGAATGTCGAAAAAGAGTGGAAGAAAATGAAGAGAAGCAGCAGAAAAAAACTGCAGAACGTCGTTATATTTGTGGCATTGCTATATGTTAAGTGAGAAAAGCTCCTTTGATATTCCAAAAGAATCCCCCACCTCTCCGAAGTCTCAGAAAACATTGAGTTTGCATTTGTGGCACTCAAACAAAGAGTGCTGCTGGTTGCTGGCTTAAAAGCAGCCTACACCTTCAATTTGCAATGAGGCAAAGGAGCAAGTCCCCACAGCAATTTCTTGAGATATAAAAGACCCATTTTTTGGCAAGGCTTAAATATGCCTCTCCAGCAAAAATGACATACTTACAACTTCAAAAACTGGCTACAGGGATTTGCACTTTTGGAGAAAATAGGGCGTGCAACTGGTGTGTTAGAAACCATGAGCCTGCCAAACTTTGAAAGTGACAGTACTGTAAATATTTGGTATTAGTATAAGTGCTGTTGGGTTTTTTTAAACACTTCTTTTAAATAGTCATGCTTCATAGCTCTGATGTACTTGAGCAGCTGTATAGTATTTCACAGGTATGATATCATAGCTCTGCAATACAACTCTGCAATCTATATAACCACAGTCCCAATTATGAAGCTCCGTAATGTGGAATATGATTTATGGCAATAGCTTGCAGCAGTTTTGGACCACATCTGTTAAATACATACACTGTATGGAGGTGTACTATTCCTGCTGTCGTTAAGATGGGATGGCACCTCAATTACTAACCTCCTTTTCCATTGCTTGTAACTTTGGTAAAGCAAATAGTGCATGAAAGTTGGCGTAGTCTGTACAGTGGAGTAAGTCTTCTTTTTTCTCCACAGCTGGAAATGGTTGGTATATGTTTTTGACACATAGGATGACAAACCTAAGGGCCATCCCTGCAAAGCTGGAGTCAGATGAATAGTTTTGTTGAGGACAGTTGTAGAACTGGAGTGAGTTACGGGCAGAGACTGAGTAAGGATGCTAAGGAGTAGAACAGTAAGTCTTGTGAACTGGTGTCACTGAAGGCTTGTGTGACAGAGCGTATGGCTGACTTTCAGCACTTTCTGGTCATACTTTTCAGGAATGCATAATCCAAAATTTCACACCATTTTGAATTAATAATTTTTTCTTTTTGATAAGAGTATACCTGTGCAACATGAAAAGTTGGAAACGTATGTCTCCATTCTTCTCGGTGGAAAGGAGGGAAACAAAAAAGCTAGCTGTAAGAAAGCTAGCTCTTTTTCCAACTCGCCTCTGTTGATGCCTTTTAATTTCTCCCATGTGCACCTGTCTATAAAAGTGACACCAAAATAAACAGTAACGTAAGGTATTAAACCCAAGCCACACTTCATTGCTTTAATAAATTCTAAGACTAAATAGCAACAAGAGTATGTGTAAAACTGAGTTTATTGCAACTCACTGTCTTGTAAATAATGCATTCAGCACAAGAACTGTTGTACTGACTCAAACCATAGGTTCATTCTATTTAATATCCTGACTGCAACGGTGATCAAAGTGTAGGAAAAAAGTTTTCCTAGTGTAAAATGCCAGCTTCTGGAAACTTGCAGATTTCAAGTTTCAAATCACAAGAGTTGCTGCAAGAAAATGGTACAGTTCAGCAGGCTGGTGAATGGAATTGTGAGACAGGAAGGATTTTTTTTTAGGCGACATCAGTAGCATTAACTATACTTAACATTACACAATCCTTCTATTTTTACATCTTGTTTCCAGTCGCTTTTAACTTAGCCCAAATAGTTTACACTTCACAGCATTTTCCATGGCAGATACCTATCTGATGCTGAGTGTTTCCAAAAAGTATCAGCAAAGTTATTAATATATCAGAATGAAGTTAGGGAGGGAGAGACTTTCCTGTACAAACTAAAAGACCTCTTGTTACCTTTTCACCAATAAGCTAAAATTTGCCAGGGATGTTGCCTAGGTGCTATAGATACGATCTTGAGAAATTGTCCCATTCATCCAGGTGATATGACCTTAAGAGGTTTCTATTAGCACATAAATAGACTAAGCATTCAGCGTGTTCCAGTCTGTGGCCCACGGAAAGGAAGGAGGACATTTCGCTGCAGCTCTAGTTAATCTGGTAGCTCCTTAGGAAGCGTCTGGAGGCCAAGCTGTTTGCCCAGCCATAGCAGCCTTCCCTGAACGTGAAAAAGAAAGCTGTTTCCGGAGGAGACAGGAGTCAGAGTGGGAACTGTCCAGGTTAAGCAAGCTGGGACAAAATGCTTTTATATAACACAACATAGCTCATGAAGGGTCTGGAGCACAAGTCTTGTGAGGAGCGGCTGAAGGAACTGGGGTTCTTTCTTCTGGAGAAAAGGAGGCTGAGGGGAGACCTTACGGCTCTCTACGACTACCTGAAGGGAGGTTGTAGTGAGATGGGGGTCGGTCTCTTCTCCCAAGTAACAAGCGATAGGACAAGAGGAAACGGCCTCAAGTTGTGCCAGGGGAAGTTTCGACTGGATATTTGGAAAAAATTCTTCACCGGAAGGGTTATGAAGCACTGAAACAGACTGCCCACGGAAGTGGTGGAGCGACCATCCCTGGAGGTATTTAAAAGATGTGTAGGTGTAGTGCTCAGGGACATGGTTTAGCGGTGGACTTGGCAGTGCTAGGTTACCAGTCGAACTTGATGATCTTAAAGGTCTTTTCCAACCTAAATGATTCTATGATTCTATAGAATTTCTCTAGAAGAGAGAAAAAGCTGCAAAATAAAGCATGCTAAAGCTGGTCATTAAGGAGAATGAAGGTACTGCCCCCTTGTGATTGTGCTTTGATACCATCTTTAATTTTAGGACTGCACAGTATTTTTTCGCAGGGCCCCTGCCTGCTTCAGTGCACAGGCTGAAAATCCTCTCAATCAGTCAGAGCTACAGGACTCTACCTCATCTCTCCCAGGCAGCTGTAAAAGAGGAAGGAGGCTCTTACCTGCTTGTTCACTACCTGGAGAGCAGACCCTGCTCTTGCAAAACAATCCCAGCCTGATGATGGGCAAACTGAAGTAGTTAGAAGTGACCACCAGGCTCATATAGTTTCCATTCTGGAGGCCCAGCCTAACACTCTTAATTAGGAGCCAAAATAGGAGCCAAATTGCTCACAGCCATGGCTTGAAGCTACCGACAGCTGTTTTGAACGTTTCACGTGATGCGTCATGTTAACTAACATGGGAAATGAGGACAACCACAATAAGTGTTACTTTTTAGCCTAGTCTTTCTTTGATTCACGTGCCTGTGCAAAACAAGAGTCCTTCCCCTTCACCTCAGAGGGAGGCTGAAAACATGAATGTTTTGTGAAGCGCTTAGAATGTACCGTGATGAGCACAGCAGAGAAACTCAGGAGGATATCAGTAATCATGTATTCACCGAAGGTTTAAATACAGTGGAGGGAAGGCCCATGGGCAATACTCTGGGCAAGGAGAAGAAAAATACCAGAGAGTGTCTCACTGAAGACTACTGTGCATCTTGTGCTCTGAATGAGGTATGAATCCTGCAGAGGGAGAAGGGGTGCATAGTCGTATGATTAAAGGCTAACAAGTGAACATACGCGGATATGGGCAGGTTTAGTTCTGGCATGTTTGATTTTGCAGGCTCAATGCTCTCTTAACCTGTTTTTGCAGAGGTGCTGCTTGTATTAAGAAAGCGTCTCCAGGACCTGACTGTTCTGTGCATTGGCTAAAAAAGTACATCCTCTGGCTAAAAGATTACATCCCGTGCTTCACACAGCTTTTCAGCATAGGACCCTGTGTATGAGCACTGTGGGATGTTGAGGATGAAATCAAATCAAAGCAGCCACATTTTGGGCTGTGTTTTTACAGAGCTGAGCACAGAAGGGCTCTGGTCCTTGACATGGGTACTACTGCAGTTTGAATAATAAATAGTAATAGTTTAGCACAATCCAGATAGGGCTTGACTTGGCGGGCTCTTTGTCATTGTCGGCTGGCAGCGTAATGCTGTATCCTGACTACTGGCTGAGTACTTGAAAAGAAGATGTCGCTCCTGCTGACAGCTAATAGTGGATCTCCTTTAGCACACCGGGTAGAGCTTCTACTTTGTGCATTTGAAAACACCTGGTTTAGGTCTCAGCTGGGAGAGATTATGCAGAAAGGAGGCATACAAAATAGCATCAAATGAGGATAATCCTTCATTTGACATTTACTCATTTGGTTACCTGCCTCAGTCCTGCAGTGCAGCACCCCTGCTATTAATCTTTTGTCAGGATGTACTTAATGTTATATCTGGTACCTGTGACAATTATTAGACTTTGCACTTCACTAGCACTTCTTTTTGAGAGGCAGCATGGCCTAGAGTGAGTATGGCGGGGGGGGTAATCACTTCCCATGATATTAAGAGGACCGATTCAAAACCTTTACAAAGGATTAGCTCGTCTTTAATAAACACAGGAAGTTGGGACTTCGTGTTCTACATGACCTGAAATTCAGAACCTCTGTATTTTTCTCATTCCTTAGCAGCCCTACAGTACCAAATCTACAAAGCCAGTTTTCAGAAAATGAGCAGAATTCCCTGTCAGCTACAAGGTGTTTAAATCAGGAGTGGCTCCACCTAGTACAAGAGACTTTCTTTGGATCTAGGCAGATGTAACTGTGAATACACCTTAGCCATCTCATAACATGTTAAAATTCAGTTTCATGTGAGTATGGGAGCCCTTTGGGATCTCCTCCAAGGTTTGAAAGAAACTGAGAAAGCACAGCAGCACGTTTTCTCCCCCCAGGCTCTGCCCCTGCTTCCCTGATGTCGTCAGAACAGGAAGGAGCAATTAACATTGTGTGGTTAATCGTAGCCAGATCCTGGTTGTTCTGGTTCACATCAGTTTGCTCTGGGCTGATCTAAAGCTGAGCATCAGAGAATGGTGATTACGATACTTTCACAAAGAGTGCTAGAAAAAGATAGCCAGGTTTGTAGTGTGAGCTTAGGCAGCAGTGGATTAATATCACTGTGAGGATGATGAGTCTGACAAGGGTCTGTGTTTCTGCAAGCAGGTATTGGATTCTCAATGATTTCCTCATCTCCTATAAGCTCCTTGTATAGAGCATTTGTTGTATAATTAGTCAGTGCCCTCTTCTCTGAACTGCTTTATATCAAGAGACAAATGACCATGTATTCATTTTTTCCAGTTTCCCTTGGCAAACATGGAGAGAAAAGCAAAGAGAAGAATAAAAACAGACTTAAGATATACAAATGAAGTATAAGACTATCACAGAGAAAAGTGAAAGTATCTCCAGCAGAGCACCCAACAGTCTAATTATGCACTGTATAAAAAAAGAAAAGAGTATCCTTTTATCAGGTTTAAATTGTCCAGTTTTTGAAGTTAACAGAATGTCTCGTAGTTAGACAGGGAGCCCTCATGTTCTCAGTCTTCCTTCTTTATTCAATATTTTACATATTCTTATTATGTCTGCTCTTATTCAGCTTCTTTCTAAGGCAAATGGTTGTTTTCAGTCTGCTCTTTAGAGAGTTCTTGCATTGTCATTTCTGCCGATACTGTCTGAAACAGTCTCCCTCTACTACATGCAGCAATATTCCAGACAAGGACCAGGAATTAAAATGCACCATGATTTTCTGTGTTGTTTCCCATTCCATTCATCTTAACATGTTTTTGCCATAGCTTCACATTGATCGAATTTTCATTCCTCCATTGAATTCTACATTGAAACAACCAAGTGCTTCTCGTGAGTTGGCTCAGCTAATTTAGAACCAGTGTGTGAGTAGTTCAGACTCCCCTTCAGTATCAACATACATCTTACTATCAGTGTTGCTCATTCATCTAGCATATTTGGCTCTAAAGATAACCTCTTAGCTCTTTACCACACTGCTCAAAATAATTTTGTCATATATACAGATTTAATTTTTTCATTGCTCGACTCCATGCCCAGATTGCTGACAATTGCACTCAAAACCAGAAGGCCCCATCTGAGAATTTGTATCTAACTTTTACTAAAACCCAACTGCGTAGTTCTTGCCTTTGATTTCTGTTTTATGTAACCAAATCTGTGTAAAAGGACACAATAAAATGCTGCTTAATGAAAAGAATCTTAAAAAGGACATGTTTAGAGTTGAACAGGTGGAACACAATATATGCAGCAAAGTTCTGCAAAAAGCTCCTTATGACGGGGTGTACAGGATAAAAAGTGTTAATTATGTGAGCATTACAGATATTTTGCACTTCTGTTATCACTCTTACTGGGATCTGCCTTAGTGAGATGCAAAGCTAACTTTGAGGGAAAGCTTTTCTTGCATTACAAGGTCTCTAGCTAGTTGCATGTAGTATGTTGTAAATGAGAGTTGCAGTTCAGACTGAGTCAAATTCAGACCAGGTGCAACCCAACTGAAACAGGTCCTATTGTAACTAGACATGTCACATACGTGCAGCATAGGGCTTTATTCTCCATAGTCTCGTACAGTGTATGGTTGATCTAGAGAAGGGAATATAATGCTGTATCATGACATAATAGCTTCATTTTATACCCTCTTTCAACAGGTGTGAATGGGAGAGAAGTGCTACAAAGTGAATAAAAATGAAATTCGTCAGTATTACAGAAAGTTGCATCTAATCCAGGCTCTGTTGAAATGTAATTCTGCAGCTAGCCTCCTGTACAAAGATGATATAGATTATAGGATTGTGACATTCGGGGAGATTGTTTTGGAGATCACCCACATCTTGCATTAGAAAGAGGTGGAAGTTTTTCACCAGAAATACCTACAAATGGCAAGATTTCTGCCTTCCGAAAGGCTATAATGTAAGAAGTCAAGCAACATAAAGAATATATAGACTGTGCAGGCGCATGTTGCATGCACATTTGCGTGTACAGGTACACATATATACAAGTGTGATTAAGTATGTGTGTACGCGTGCCCGTAAATACGTATGTCACAGATCTTGTAATTAAAAGTCAGTTTGAAGCAACTTGCTCCAGACTGGTTCAGTGTTACTCAAAGCGTTTGAAGTCATTGGACCCAGCGCATTATTAATTCCAGAAAAGTTCTGGAGCTAAGAGAAGTTGTCTGGGGTTTAACACTTCATTACTTCATTTCAGACCCTAAAAGCAATTATTAATTAGCACTTTCCGTGTATTCAATGATAACAGTTTTAGAAAGCCAAAAATGCTTAGCTGTGAATTTAATTAAAAATGTTGTTTGCTAGAAGTGTCTTGAGCTTGCATGGAGGGAGCACCAGTGAATTATGTGAGGTACTGTTAATACAAAGTCCAGTTATGATATTAAAGATTCCTGAACAGGAATATCCCAGTGAGAAGCACAAAGCTGTCAGTGCTGTCTGAGCTTGTAAGGTTAATCAGTGTGCTCTGTTGTTCTCAGTGAAACTATTCCATTTTACTCCAGCATATGGCAATGTATTCATGAAGAAAAATTTCACCTAGCCTAGAAGATAAAACAGAATAGAAAATATGGTAAGCTGAAGAGAAAGTACAAACCACAGACTGTTAATTTTAAACTCGTAATGGAAAAGTAAAAAAAGAGGCAACGATGCATGTGAGTTAAATACAATTGTAATGTGATTACTATTATCTGATGAAAACTGGAAAAAAAGTATAATATATGCTATACTTTATTAGATGCAGATACGTGTCTTTACAAATTCAGTGAGATGACTTGTCTCAAGTTAGTGATTTTTAATGAACATCAGCATTACAAATGCAGAGGGATATTCATGAAACCTAGTCGGTTTTGAAAAATTATTTTGAAGAATTTCAAGTCTCGTACCTGCCTTTTAAGATAACGCCACATGTCTGGTTTCATAGTCACAGTTTGATACTGGTTTTCCTTGTACTTAAGTGACAGGCCATAAAAAGCAACTGATGACTTGTCTGCATTGTCTACTCAAAGCTCAGTGTTGTCAGTTAGAAAGCAGAGGGTAAAGAACAGGATTTAAAGCAAAACTCTTCTTGCATATTACTAAAAATGTTACCTATATCATGGGTAAAATGCTCCAAACAGAAGCTCATTTTTAAAGTCTCCCTTCCTGTAACTCCATTTGGTTTTAATTTTCCATCTAAGGCACTTGAAGCAGTAAGAATTTCACAAATCTTTTCGGGGCTGCAAGGTTGCTGAGTGCATTGTCACTCCTGTGACCTGAGCAATTTGTCAACAGTCATTCTTGCAGGTTGCTTCCATCAGGAGGAGATGTAGATGACTTGAGTTGGAATCTTCTTTGTATTCACTCCTGTTTGTTTACAAAGAGCGTACATGAATTCCTGTTTCCGCCAACTCAAACAACATTCGACACTCCTCTTATGTGATGTTCCTCGCTGCTGCTTCTCTTCTGGGTCCTGGCCCAGCAGAGCTCATTGGCTTTCTCTCTTCTACATCTCTGTTGGGGTCAGACTATGACTCTGTCCTGCTGACTGTTCACAGCTTTCCACATCTGACTATGCAATATTCCTGGCTGCATATTACACATATACATAGTTCCATCAGAATATATACATAAATTTCTGTGCATAAAGTCAGCTTATGCAGACCCTCTCAGCACCCATGGCTCAACTGCTAGCCACCCTTACATACATCCTGTGTTTTGGACAGTGGCTCCTGCATTACCCCTTATAAGAGAAGAGCATCTCAGCATGTGGAAAGCAATATTTGATCACTGTTAATCATGACTTGTGTTATGGCTTAATTCCATTAAGATTGCATTGTCTGTAGCGCCCAGTTTTTATGACAGCACTTACAGACTTGCTGAAGTCAGTCTCTCTTCAGAAATATTTAGGAGTTGTTAGAGGTGCTTTCCTGAAGAGTAGCTGGGTACATTTGTAAAACAGGGAAGGTCCTTGTTTGTCCTGCAACAACATCCCTAAACAATAAATAAGGACTTTGAAAATCCAAATCAAAAACTAAAGGTGAAATCCTGGCCTGGTGTAAGGAAAGGATAAAAACTTCATTGAGTTTAGTGAGTCCAGGTATTCATCCAGTGTTTATTAGTGGGTTTCTGCACCCTGGTTTCTCAGTTTCATTTGCCCACGGGCTTCATGCAACTCTTAAGGGAGAGTAAGTAGTGACCTCTGTACCTACTTGAGCATGAGCTAGAAGAAGCCATAGTGTTATCCTAATACCTGATGATCAGCTTTATTGAACATGAAGCCGGTCCACCTACAAATTACCTCTCCCTTCATGAACTGGGGCCCTTTTTGAAGGGACTTGGATCATTTGATCTGCCTAGTGTCAGTTGCTGATGGCAAGAACAAACGACAGAGGCTACAGAGTAATCTGGAAGTGCTAAGGCTTTTCCACAAGTGAGGAAGGGTCCACGTGCCACCTTGCAGTGCAGGGTGCACCATCCCTCATGGAGCGAGTGCTTGGGGTATGAGTGCACCACCTGGACATCAAGACCCATCAAGCCAAAGAGCCTGAAGCCTTCTCCTGCACGGTGGCGTAGATGGGGAGCCAGCGTGTCTCATTGTGACGCATGTTCCTGTACTGTGACCAGTTCTGTGCGTTTTATTTCAAGAAATATGTTAGACAGTTGGGGGAACTACAAGGAATAGCAGGGAAAATCATCAGAGGTCTGAAAAATGATACTGATGAATTAAAATAGATTTGACCTGTTTTCTCCAGATTGAAGATGAAAAGACTGGACAGGAAGAGGGTATAGTAATAATTTCAGATATGAGAAAGAAAGGAAGAGACTGCAAAGGTGAATGTGTGTGATGAGTGCTGGGTAGGTAACAGTGCTGGTCTGTAATTGCTGCAGGAAAAACTTAGGACAGAGAACAGGAAAGGAAACTTTAATATGGTAAAAGTAATGTGGTTCTATATGCATAAATAGATATCCCAAAGAAACAAATCTATCCTTTCGAAATTTAATAAAGAAAAAAGGATGTTTTAAAACATAAGAAATGTCCCACTGGGTCAAACTGGAGGTATTAGATGCTATCTTTTCACACAGTCTGTCTCTGATGGTGCAAACAGCGGATGCTGTTTAAGAAGCACGTGAACCTGCCTGCTTTTCTGACTTTTCTTCTCTCTGCGCTCTCCTCACATCAGTAATGATTAGATTAGTGATCCCAAAGCATACGCTCTTGCTTGTTCCTTTTAGTATTTCTTTATGCACCTGTTGTCTTTGGACTTGCCTAGTCCAGTATGAACCTGCTGGCTGTGTCTGCCTCCTGGGGCAGCTGTTCCAGAAGTCCACCAATGCTTTCTTAAACTTCTTTTTAAGTTGTTCACCTATGGCTTTCATTGAATGCCCCCTAGTTTACATGCTTGAAAAGTTCTTTTCCCAAAACCTCGCAAAGCAGAACCAGAAAGAGAAAAGCACTTGTTTGCCTTTGCAAGACTTAAATGCATCAGATCTTGCAGAACTGTGTGTGTTTTGTGATACAAGGAAGGAATCTTCACAGTTTTTGTGAAGGAAAGAAAACTGTCACAATACAACAAAACTATCCTCACAGTATTCACAAAATTAGGATCTCCTCGACATTTTTGTGTCAGCCTGCCTCCTTAGGCACACCTATGCAATGCATAGAAAAGAAGAAATTTTTCCTGACTTGAATTCACAGCTGTTTTGCGGTAAATTCTGCAGCTGTGACCAGGAAGTGGATGACCTTGTTAGTAGGACAGCCACAAAGTAGCCACAAAGTTTGGTTTTGATTATAATGTCTGTTTTTCTTCTTCTTGAAGTCTGTTCCTTAAAATTTGATGCGCTCATGTAATTGCAATGTAGTTCACTGCCCTGCTTTACCTCCGGTGAAGGGAGTTTGAGACTTTGCAGAGGAGGAGAAAAGACAGACTGACAGACACAGAAGCCCACAGTACGGAAAAAGAAATTATATCAGTGATGGCCTTTTCTGTCAGTGTATATAAGTTGTTGAATGCTTAAGCAGAAGTATTACACGTTTTTCTAACTCTTATCCCCCATAAAACTAAAAAGATAACCTGCATATAGTTTATTAGTGGTCTTACATACATTCATCTTTTTCATTTTTATCCTTTCTGCTTTGTTTAAAAAAAAATACGAATCAAATTCCCTGCAGTGGTCCAGATTTTCATTTCTCAGCAGGTAGATGGAGGAAGAAGATTCATAATTCACTTACCCTTCTGTGAATCCAAGATTTTTTTGAAGTGACTGGGGTTTGGAGAATGTGGACGGTTGGGGCAGTCATGTTGCATTCTTCTGGCATCCAGATTTTGGAAGTGTTGAGCACACGTTGTATAAATGCAGCCCCTTTAAGGTATCTTAACAGAAACATGATGCAAATGGAAGCCTCTGAAACCACTCGTTGCTTTTGAAAAACCTGGTTGTTGGTTTTAGTAGTTCTGGACTCTCAAAATGATTAGTCTCAGGTCTTTTTTACCACCTCTGAACATGAATTTTAGACAGTTGCTGAGCAACACCGATGCCATCTGGGTGCATATTTCTAAGCAGACAGGGCTGGATCGGCTGGGCAAGGCCGGGTGATGCCTCTGCCCACCCTTCCTGCAGATGCTGGCCTCCTGGTTAGAAAGAAACATGAGTTTGGTGGGGCCATCAAGAGGGCACACGGCTGCCAGTCAAGGCAGAGGAGTCCCATGTGGTCTGAGGGGAGCCTGGGCTACAAGGATTCTTTACACATCTTGTATTGAAGAGTTATTGAACAAAGTGCATTAAAAACTTTGAGAAGGAGGGCAGGAATCCAGGTCTCCTCTTCCCAACAGAGCTCTCCGTGCCAGCGACGTTAGGAGCTTTAATTTCTTTTTCTTCTTTTTGGCGCACAACATCAACTTTATTGTTGAGCAGCCTGAACGGTTTCTGAAAAGCAGAGAAAGACCTGCTACCTTCTGTTCTCTTCAGATCTTTTCAGATCAGAGAAATCGTCCAGGCTGCCCTGTGACAGCATCTTGCATGTGAGTGACGTTAAACTCAGCCAGGTCACCTTGCCTTATGAAGAGCTCTCCAGAAACAGCTGGAGAGAATTATTTGAAGGCAGCTATCTGAGCTATTTAAGAAATCACACTGGTGTCTGAACCGTTGTTACCATTTCTGAGTACTCCTCTTAGCTGTGCTGGCTATTCCTCTGCTCCCTCACGATCTCCTTTTCATTTCAGTCTGAGATGTTTAAAGTTTGGCAGCAGAGGGAATGAAGTGCAGGTTGCCAGGCTCCATAGGAAGCCCCTAGTATCTCAGACTCAACCCTTGTTGCTGAGCACGGGACAAAAGAAAGATACTAAAGAAATAAGGATGCCTCCTTTCATTAGCACATCTGTCCAGCTGTGACTTAATGCATCTGCTGCTGGTGTCATTGTTTTCCAGTAAGAACCACTAGCTAAGATGATGTACCCTAGAAGTTTGCTTGCTTGCAAGTTGGACAAAAGTTGGCAATGCCTGGCTTAGGATCCTCCCTCTGGAGGCTCATATGGTGTTAAGGAGGATGTAGATAAAGAGGACATCTCCATGAAGTAAAATCTGTACTTTTGATGGAAGCCATTTTTATTTGTATAGGGAGGGGAATAGCAAATATAGTTACTTAACGTTTAAGCACTGGTGTAAGACGCATCACTGCAGGCCAGTGAAACTAGCTTCTGTGTTTGTTAAAGCAGAGCTGCTTTTGTCCTTTAGTTAGAATGGTATTTTGCCATTGGAGCGGCATCATCACTTTCTGTGTTGCCCTTTGTGGGGTAGAGAATGCAAAGGAGAGATGCTTAACCAAAAATACCCTATTGACACAGCACTCTTTGCCTGTCTGAGAGGAGAATATTGCCAAACTCCAGTAAATATAAGTGAGCTGCATTAAGTTCAAGTTGTACGTATGCATCTTGGGGCTCCTACAGTCTGTTTCCTACTGGGGGCCAGAGGTTCCTCTCCAGCATCCAAGTTCCCGAGTCTCTAGTCAGTGGCACCTTAGCGGCCTCTTACTGAGAAAAAAACATATCCAGATCACAGCAGTTTCTTCCTGCTCCTCATGAACTGTTTGGGAGGCATCTCCTGTGCTCTTGCTTTGAATAGGTTAAAAAAATTTATATTAGATGCAGTGCTCATGTAACTGTAGTCAGAGAGCAGTGATGGGCAGCATCTACATCTCTGAGCTGAGGTCTTAAGTCAGTCATGTCTTGTGGCTGAATTGTAAATTTGTCTTTTTACCACGTAGGATCTGAAGAATATTACCAAAGTTTTGAACCTGGACTTGCAAAGCTAGGTATTGTTGTGCATGCTTAAACATCTAGAAAGGAAAAAACCAACCTGTATTTCCAAGGGTGCTGTGTGCTTGGAGCTCCCAGTGAAATCAGTCTGCTGATTTTTTTCTTTTAAACTGATTCAGCTGAAGGGTGGAGATGTCCTAGGCATTAACCACTCACAGACAAATAAAATACTTCATCCAGATTGTTTCTGTGTTGCCTTTCTTGATCTTGGTGAATTTGATGGCATCTTAAGGATGGTGCCGTCTGGTGTTTGAAGTATATGAGATGAACTCACAGTGTATATGTGGAAGCAAAAAATGCCGCGGTATAGTAGGGAGGCATTGTTTCAGCCTCATATGTGACATTGTAATTGTATGTTTTTTAATGAACAGACCAGAGTAGTTACACTTAGTAATGTTTGTTCACTAAAAAGGAAAAGGGGTGTTAAATCATTGTGTTCTTTGATGAATGGCTTGTACGCTGAAGAATAAATTGAACAAACTGGCATAGAGCTCAGTGAACATGAAATCAGCTATTAGAAGAAAGCTTGTGAACAAATTCTGAGCCTGATATGCATCTTTTGATTAATGTCCTATCAATCATCCATAGTGGCTACCTTGGCTAAGTCGTGCTGTAATCATTCATGGTTGCTTACAGGAACACTAGCAGGGACCATAGAGCCGCAATAACTGAATATTATTACTGATTTCTCCCTAACTCTTGCTGTGAACAATTACTGTTTTCACTACGTTTCTGCCTCCCTTTATTAAAAAGAATACAATGCAAAATGAAAAGAGAGTTCCTCAAAGACCAGTAAAATTCTCCCAGGGTATTCTTAATGATATTCTGTCCTAAATGGGCAAACTATTGTAATGCAGAGTTCTCACCAGGAATAGTAGTAATGTAATCACATTGAAGCTGTCTCTTTATGGATTGTAGTCAAACAGACAAAATGTATAGTCAGATTAATGAACACAGTTTCTGTAGAATTATTACTTAAACCGGTTGAAACGATTTCAGCTCTTTTTGTATCAGAGTATTTTCAGTTAATGCACTTAACAGCAACAGCAATTAAGACTCCAGACTGTAAATTTGGATTAAATCCACCCTTTTGACTTCAGGAGAAGAGTATTATGCTTGCAACCCTCTCTTTTAAGATCTAATGTTTTAAATTTGTATGGCTCTTTTGAACTGTGGCTGTCTGGTGGTGTTTTTAAGGAAAAAAATCAATGAATACACTTTTTCTTCTTTTTTTTTTTCTTTTATGATTGTAAGCTACTGGCAAATGTTTACAGGAGGATCTCATATTCCTATGTGTGAAGATTTAGTTCCACACCATTTATTTCTGGAGTGTGACACAAGGAATGCTTTGGCATTACCCACAAAATAGGTCCTTAGGTGGCAGCGTAGTTTCCTCCAAAGTCACTGTAGTCTGGGAAATACAGTGAAGTAATGAAGTGATGACAGGTATTAACATGCATAATGGACTTTAATAGACATTTAATGTTGTTTAACTGGACGAAGGAGAAGTGCTTTCCCATCGGAATATTTCTACATTGAAACTCATTGATCACCAATTTCAGAGGGGAAAGGTTAATCCATCAGTTTCTGTAACCAAATGGCACTGATGGAAATTCTTTAGGTGACATTCTGGATGAACTGAGCTTTCCATCTTTGCAAACCAATGAGTGATATGACAAGCATGGCGTTCAGAACACATTTAACCAATTGATTTTCTCTCCTCTTGTAATAAGATCTAGAGACATATGAAAGAGCGTAGCATGAGCCAAGATTAAAGGAACTGCTTCATACACACGAGCATAGGGGAACTGTATTATCAATAAAAGTACTATAAAGCATGTAGGCACCCATTCTTTTTCTTTATATAAGGTTTGTTATTGCAATAAATAGCTGTTATTGAACTGCTTGCCTTTTATTTCAGTTTTTCTGGATTTTATTTGGGTTGGCTTTCTGTGGTTTCCTAGTACATGTTAGGAAAAAATGTTATGTTTTGTTATAGTATCATTTTTGCACTCAGTGGTAAATCCAGGCCAACTCTGCGTTTAATATCAGGATTTATCATCCTTTGGGGCACGAAGAAAGGTACGAGGGAGAGGGAGGGACGGACCTGGCTTCAATTAGTGTAAATACATCAAATATATTTTAAAGGTTTAATCTGTACAGTTCCATACCGTAATGACCCTCATCTTTTCCCTCCCTCTTCCCTCCTTTTTCTCCCACATTCAGCCCTGCTCTGAGTTTCACATACCCTCCTACACCGGTATCCCTCCAGCAAATGCATCAGCAAATTATAAGTCGTCAGCAAACTCTAGGTTCAGCCTTTGGACACAGTCCTCCACTCATCCATCCTGCTCCAACTTTTCCTACCCAGAGACCTATCCCTGGCATCCCCAGTGTCCTGAACCCTGTCCAGGTCAGCTCTGGACCTTCTGAGTCCACACAGGTGAGAGACAACAAAAGAAACCTTTGCACACCATTAATTTAAAAATGAAATAAATGACATTGTCTCGATGGCAATTAATCACCACTGTCACTGAGACCCTTCGATAACAGTTTTCTTGCAGCTATAGCATTTGCAGACCGTAAATCACAGGAGTGTATGCGCGGTTCCTGATCAGTAGCGTGCTTTTTAGTCCTCATAAATACTTCAGTGTGGCGCAGCAGCTTCTCATTCCAAACTGTCTCTCCTGGATTTTGCACAGGAACTTAATAGAGGTGGGGAGTAAGAAAAAGGGGAAAAGCACATCAAAATGCTAACATGTTAAAGATTAGCAGCTTTACCTCCACATCAAACTATCTCTAATATACACAGGGTCGTATTATGCCCTCCTGACACAGGTGTGAGTAACTCAAGGTGAGTCAGTCTGTGAGCAACAAAGGTACTCAAAGATAGTGCAGAGGTTTGAAGGTTTTTTCTTTGATTTGGGCAAAATTGGACTTACTGAGTTTGAAAATAATCTTTTCAGTAAACCAAGGTGTATTCTCAAAAGCTGGCGATGCGCAGCAGTGAATCAAGCCCATAATGTGGAGTTTATCAGAGTTTGTGTCTGTTATTAACTGGTGCTGCTGTTGTTTGCATGTTATTAACTAGTGCTGTTTGTTTCCAGATGACCCAGGCTAGGTTATTTATCAGTCTAGGCGCTGTTTATCTCATGGATAATGTTTACAAATGTAGAAGCAGAACATGCTGCTGTAGGAAGCATATTGATTTTTTGTGGGGTCCGTGCAGGTTCAGATATCACTAAAAGATCTCTGGATTCCTACGAGATCCATTTGCAGGTGTAGATAATGGTGTTCGGTCTAGCACGGCAAGAGAAAAACAAGATTCTGGCCTGTTTATGTCAGCAGTAGTTTTGCTATTGACTTGGGAGAATCTGGGACTTCATCTAGGATTTCTTGGCTGAGTCTCACACTAGTCTTTAGTTTTTCTTGCTATCCACCATTATAAAGGGAAACGCAGTAAAAGAGCTGAGATCTTGCGTGCAGATGTTAAGTGCAAAACCTTTCCTCCAGTGTGAAAAAATAAATCTTGTGTTTATTGGAATGAGCACACAGTGAATTTGCTTTTCAAAATTGGCTTTCTGAAGTCTTCATTATGTGGAAAATCAAGTTCTTCCTACCTCTCCCTGGCCTGACAAAACCAGCATTGGTTTGTAGCAAGGAATTACATCAAATGCCCTCTTTCCTGTTCCCTCCCTGCTCCGTTACAAGGTTGAGTGATGCAGCTCTTCCACAAGTTAATGCTATGTAATTGAAGCACAATGTAATTGCATATCCAGCGTAATTAACAGTGTAGCTTCTCCAAATAAAGTTGCTGAGCAGATGCTGCGTATTTTTGTTTGGAGCGACATATTTATCGCAGTCTAATTTTGTCATCTTTTTGGGGGGAAAAAAACCCTACCTGCAGCAGAATAAACCCACAAGCGAATCTGCGGTGAGCAGCACTGGAGATCCCATGCACAACAAACGCTCCAAGATAAAGCCCGATGAGGACCTCCCCAGCCCAGGAGCAGGAAGTGTGCAGGTATGGCGGTCAGGTCAAAGTCATAAACCGTTCATCTCACTGCTGGAGGGAAAATGCACCTTGCCTGTAGCACAGGTTTTCAGGCTTCCTGCCCTCGTACGGCCCTTCATCTAGTGCACGCACGGGTGGCCTCAGCTCACACGAGCAAGGGTTAAACGTGGGCAGTGAGGGGCTGCTGGGTTACAGGGCTGTGTTGCAGAATGAGGGCAGAGAGGGAGGAGGCTGGCGGAGTGATGCCTCTGATCAGTCAGAGAATGCTCAACCAGAGGGTTGACCCTTGGAAAAATGAGCCAGAGACATTTACGTCTTGACTGAGGACGTGTTTTCTGTTCAGCCAGAATATTTACACCACGTTGACTTTTACCAGGTCTTAGCACTGTACTGCATTGAGGCTTCAGTGTCAGGCTCCATTCTCATTTGCTATACTTTCTGTACTGGTTTTAGTAGAGCGACTCCTGATTTGCAGTGACTCAGGGGAGATGAGAATCAGAGCGTCAATCTTGTGAGTGAATCCATGAAAACAATGCAGAGGTCCATCTAAATCCTTCAGCAGGTTTGAAACATAAAAATAGACTGAGTGCATAATCTGAACCAAATGTTTATGCTAATATCTGACCCTTACCCTAAGCACATAACAAGCTGGGGAGAATGAAGCAACTTGAGGATCTGAAGGTGGAAAATCAAAACATAAAATTAAATACTCTCTCCTGTGCTTATACCTTTCATGCACAAATTACGGGCAAGAACATACTAACAGGTAGCCTGAAAATTACCAGTCTGCTCTTGGAAAGGTTTTTGTGTGCAAAACTGACACTGCAGTAACAATAAAAACGCACTTGGGGTTACTGGTGATCTGGCTTGTGTCCAATCATAGTACTAAAGTCAAATTCCAATTAATAAAGCTATATTGAATAGTACCTTTTTCATTAGTGGTGCCACTGAATAATAAGAGGCGAGTGTACCAGTAGAGGACTGGTTAAATATGGGGAGAGGGAAGCCAAGCCGTTATAACGTGCTTTGAATTGAAATGTAAAGGGATTTTTTTTTAGAAATGCACTGCAGTGCGTCTTCTGCGGAGGAAAAAATTATTTTACACAGATCGTCTGCACATGGCTTTTGCCTTACCAGGCCTGTTTTGGGCTTCTGTACTTCGTAGAACAGAGTAAGAGAATGAACTGAGAGTAAAATAGTCTATGCACCCACTCCCATCTTTCTTTTAATGCTGTAATAATTCACTTTTCTTCTTCCTTAGTTTCAGAATTTCCTCTCTCTTCAGTCTTGGTTTTTTTCCTCTCTCCAGGAACAGCCAGAAGGAATGACCCTGGTAAAAGAGGAAGGGGACAAAGATGAAAGCAAACAGGAGCCTGAAGTGGTCTACGAGACAAACTGCCACTGGGAAGGCTGTTCCCGGGAGTTTGACACGCAGGAACAGCTAGTGCATGTAAGTTAATGGTATTCAGGAACTGAGTTTTAAACCTACGTGACCTTTTTCATGGGGGTCAGGTTCTCTGACCCTGTGCTGAGTCAAGTTTCTTAGCTAAGAGCGCTGCAAACTGGAGAGGGGTTTATGAGTTTCTGAGAATAAAGAAAACTCGGAGCCACAGTGCTTGACCTGTTCAGTCAGCTAAAGCTTAGTGTAAAATTCAATAAAGTCTTCAATAGAGATTGTAATGGCTCTGATCCTGTAAGCCAGCAAACGCTATTTTGAGTTAGAGACTTTGATAGTTATTGAGTAATAGTAAGCTGGACATGAATTATTATTAACCTTTAGCCAAGTTTGATTTTTTTCTCCCAAAAGGGACTGTAACAGTAGAAATGGGCAAGGGGAATTCTTCCTCTTCCCTAAGGGCATTTTTGGTATCAATTTACTGATGTTTGTAAACTTAAGTGGATTATTTGGCTAAAGACATGGAGACTTGAGTTACTTCAGTCTTTTAGCAAAAGCAAACTGTGTGGTGTTATTTGTGCCACACGAAATATCAGTTGTATCTGCCTTGTTTTTCTTCCTCTCTACCACATCTCAAAAATAACTGATTTTTACTATTTTGTAGTATTGTAAACTAGAAAATGAACAATTAAAATCTGGAATATAATCTGGTGAGTACCATCCCACCTCGCCGTTTCAGACCTCATTAGCTAGCAACACGTCTCTTAATTACCAGCATCACAGAACATATCTAAATACTCTGAAAAAATAGGAATTCCTAGTGCAGATTAGAGAGGAATATCTTCAGCAAATGATCAGTTTGTCAGAATCATATTTATTGTAGAAAACTGTTTAATACTTCCCTGAATATCATGCAAAATCTATTGCATAATGTGACCAACACTACTGAAATAGATTGTTGAAAAATGTACTTTTCCACCCAAAATAGATTTAAAAAAACCACCATATATTTCAAAACACTGTGCAAAATGAGAAACTGCTAGAGCAAAGCTGAATTTTGTAAAGCAATGCCAGCTTTTTCTTCCTGCAGAGTGAGAGCTTCTTGGTGTTGCAGTTATTCAATGAGATGTATTTTCAGTTTCTTGTTATTATTAGGTAGTAGTAGTAGTAGTAACAATAATAATAACAATAATAATAAATTAATATCACAAACAAAAATAATGGCAAAAATGTAACATTTTTTAAGAATCCCTTGGACACATTTTGCACAAAAAATACTCTTAACATCTTAACAGGCCAAGGTGAAATGTGAGGAGAGACTCTGTCAGTGTCGTATCTTTTTGGGAAGAAATGCCATGTGAACGGCTGCTGCAAAGGGTTGGGCACATTTAAAAGATCAAGTGTCGGCCTTGCAATTCATTCCATGGAAACTGACTGATTGACAGCATCTAGGCCTCTGTACAGGCACAGTCTTTATGTTTGCTAATAATTGTAAGGCTGAAGCTTTATGATGCCTGGCAAACCTTTCTCAATATTCAGAAATGTTCCTAGTGATAAATAATATAATAATGTTCCTATGATAAATAATTTACACCAAAATATATGAAATAAAAGAGAAATTCAGAATAAAAGTGCCCTTGGTAATGAAAAAAAGAAGGGTTTTTTTTTTAAGTTTTAGGTGTAAAATTGAATTGAATTCCACTGGGCCTGTTAGCTAATAGCTAACGTTTTGTAGTTTCAGGTGAATTAAATTGACAGTGTGATTGTTTGCTTGTTTGGAGTTTTGTTAATGCGTTTGTTACTGCTGGTGTGATTTTTGTAGTCAATCTGACTGTAGTGTAACTGTCAATAGCAAGACTCCTCTGAAAAAAGTGTATTTCTGAATGTTTGTGCACAATGGCAACATCTGAAATGCGTTTGTCTAGATGTAAAGAAGTCAGATAAGAAATTTTTCTATGACACTAGAAGTTCTTTTTGGCAGGGCTCAGGATTCAAATATGTTATGATGGCATTTAAGATTATGAGCTGCAAGTACTGACTCAGTACTCTGAAGACAATAAAATCATCATCATCATCATCATCACAACCATCACGTTCAAGTAGCGCAAATCATGCTGTAAGAGTCAGCGTGACTCAGTGATGGGGCCTTGGTTTGTGATTTCTTTTGCTGCTCTGACAGAGCCCTGCTGTGGGGACTCTAGCGAGTTATTTCTGTCCAGAATTGCAAAGGGCTTTAGACATCTAACTTGTTTGAAAGTCTGGCCCTTCGCCCCAGTCTGTCTCTCTCAAATTTTGTCTGCCCTTGATTGCCACAGCCATCTGATGTACAGCTGCAGCAACTAGGGAAATCAAGTCTGAGACTCTGTAGGGCTTCACAGGAAGGCAGTGCTGGTTTTGCTTAGGTGTGTGACTCTGGCAGGAAGCGTTCAGTCCCCGAGCAGCGGTTCAGTGCTTGAGACTGTCCCCACTGACGCGGCTCATGTATGCCTCCTGCCCGAATACTGGTTGGTAAATCCAAGTAGGTGCAAATTGCCATAACTGCGCTTACCTCAGTGCCTTTGCAATGGGTGAGGTCCTGACTTGGCGTGTGCACGTGTGCACCTGAACTAGGCACAGACAGAGTATGTATCTCAGTGGCATGAGTGCATGCTTTCCTCAGTAATATTTACACTGCAGTAGCAGCTTGAGGCCTCATCAAGCCCGGAGTCCCACAGCACTAGACGCTGCTCAAACACAAGAGAAGGAATGGCCCTGATATGGGCATGATGTCTTCACCCTGCACCTCCAGGGCCATGTACATTGGACTGTTCAATGCTGTCTGGAGGTACCTGAGCTAGCTTGTGTACAGGTAGGACTGTGGCTGGGATAACACTATTAACCTTCAAATCTCGCAGCAGAGCTCTGCCACATTGCCTCTCTCGGCTGCACGCGCTGCTGCTCTGTGGGTGATTCCCAACCCACTGGCAGACTCAGCAGACCCTTAGTTGCTCCAGCTGAGCTTGAAGGGGATTTTGAAGTAAGATGCCGGACTGCCATCTGGGACATTAAAAGTATAGATAACCATCCAGTTTTGTTGACTCTGGTGGTAGTAAACATGAAGGCAAGGGCAACTGTCATAGATAAAGGCAATAAAGGCTTAAATTGCCCTAGCAAGACTCATCCAGAAAACATCTGCTGGCTTCCCTGTATTCCCTGACACTCAGCGCATGAGCAGAGAGCTACAGTCACATGTTCAGAAGTTGAGTGGGTGTGGTACATCCCTACACACGTGATACTACATCATATTGTGTACACGTGCCTACTTGCCCACAGTATGGGTAGTCAAGTGAACTGTATAGTGAAGCCAAGAGTGAGCTATGTAGAATGTCACAAAGGTTGCAAGAAACCCCTTCCCTGTCACCCACTTCACTGAGTACGTGGTATGTAGCATATATTCAGTAGAAGGGAAAATGCATTTGTATATTTGACTTGGAAGTGTTTAGAGCATTCTTTCACCTGTACAACTCTCTAAACCAGTTCCCTGGGCTTTGGAAGTTCAGCTGGGAAGAGGAAATTTGTAAAATGCATAGTTTCAGAAAAAAGACCTAAAAAGCATTCTTGTTTGTCCTGATAAGGCTCAATTTTCAGGATCTACGCAGGCTAGCAGTAAGTCTTTTAATGAATGTGGGGTTTTTTTCAAGGGAATAAAGCTACTGTTTGTAGCCATATGTAATAGTAGGATGTCAGACCCGAAAAATCTGATGGCACAGAACAGAACGTTATCCAAGCCTTGCATCCCAAAGCACTGGAATTTTAGAGGAACTGCAGTGTTGAGGGAAAAGCTGGAAGTATGTTTCTAGCTGTATGTTTTGTTTCCTAAAGGGTTCTGTACCTCAGCGTGAATTCTAGTGACGCCAGGTTGAGCAGAGCTCAGGAGAGCTTTTCCACAATACACAATTCACACAGTTCACATTATAGAAGTCATTACTCCCATCATGTACAGGTTGTATGCATAAGCACATATGCATGTGTTTCAAAAGAGGTAAATATGAATTTCTGTATCTTCTGGTCTTTCTGTCACATGAGGATAGCTTTATTATCTTTTGGGGAATAACAGGACCCAATTTACTTCGAAATCAGCTGTAGGTGAATCAGATTCTAGCAATATCTGCATTACAAAGTGAGGTGTGATGCAACATGTATGAAATGCTATATCAACAAACATAATCTGTGTCTGAATATGTGGTATAGCTTTAGAGCAGAAATTGCAAACTTGAGCACAATAGTCAGCATTTGATGGCGTTTTTCTGCGTTACTTTCTGTAGCAAAGTCCTGCTGTTATTAGTATAAAATGTGGGCACTAGCAAAAGTGTGCTTAGGTCCCAAGAGACAGTGTTTTCTGCCTGAATTTATGAACAGAACCTGGACTGCTATGAATAAATAACTGAAAAGCTACATAAAAGAATCGTTATTGACCCACCAAGAAGGGTTTGACACCGAAATGGTTTTGGTGCAGGAGCTCTTACTTTCAAGCGATATGTGCCGCTTAGAATTCAGCGTGGTTAAATTTTCATGATACATACACCAAAAGGCAAGGTGTTAAACCATTCAGATGCTCTGCCTTATTTACAGCACCTATCCATCCTCTCCCCCCGCCACCCTCCCCTCACCCCTTACAGTTAATAGAAAGATTCATGATTCTTCATGGTTGTCTATCTAGTGTCTGACAGTACCGACTGCCCTGCTAAAGCAAGTCACTATCTATAATTGATATCCTTCTATGGAATAGGGTACTGGCTGCAATTGAAGGGTTTTGCTGAAAGCTCTTAAATCCTGACAAGTTCTGCCCTTGTTCTGGTTCAGTCGCTGAGCAGCACTGCTGGGATCCAAGGGTTATTTGAAGTTGGTGCAAAAGGGGTGCATGTGTTGCACTTTAGCAAATCACAAAGTTGGAGAGCCGCGTTACAGCCGCCGCGGCGCTCACCTGCTTGGTAGTCTTCTTTTCTGTGCATTGCACTCCTGGAAAGATTGCTTACATTACTGTTTGAACATGTGTATTACAGGTTTCTTTCTTTCCATTCTTCTTAAAAAAAAAAAGGATCTTATTTATTTTAAAGCCTCAGTTTGCTGCTGGGGTCTTTATCATTCAGCTGTTTAATTAATTTCTCTGCCCAGCGAGATATTATAATTGGGCATAGCTGAGCTCAAGTTTGTTTTAAATATGTGATAAATGCACTTGAGCGCCCAGAAGCTAATAAGATATTGTATATTTTTATAAATCTGCTTTTTGTTGCAGTTTGTCTTTTTTCCCCCCCAGAAATCAGTTTAAGAGTAAAATATTGCAAAAGGGTTAGACATTAAAGATAAAAGTTTGTTTAAGTAAATTATCCTTCAAGCAAATGACTGAAGTTATTGTTAAATATTAATACAATGGCAATCAGAAAAACGCAGTGCTGCCTATTTCTCATCCCTCTTGCTGTGTAGCCTTGATGATAATTATTTTTTATTCAAAAACATGCTTGAAGAACTGTAGAGCTATTTTTTTCTCCTTAATTGTACAGCAATAAAATTCTCTCATTGTTGTTACATTTGATTAGATGAGATCCAAAAGCCCTAAACTGACAGCAGTGGCTTACATTCAGGATTTCATTTGCTGAGATCTTCCTGCCTGTTTGCAAAGCTGCGGTGACTGGAGCGCTCCCCAGGCGATCCCCAGGGCGGCTGCTGTAATGCTCCACCAGGCTCTCTTACTGCACCAGAGGAAAGTTTCTTGTGTTTCTCAGGTACCCACATGTTCCCAGGCTAACTGCGGTGCACTGAGGATACCCAGAAGAACCATTATGTAAAGTTCCCTGACTTGAGTTTCTTAATGTTTTTGCCCTCTGCTCCTACAGAAAAGCATGGGTTCAACTCTAACCCACGGAAGCTGGCCAGCAATCCATGGAGACCTACATAAAAACTGGGCTGTACCCACAGCCTACCTCGGCTCGGGTTTTGCAGCATCTGTTGTGATATGAGGTCCCTTAATGAATGATGTGTGCCTCAAAACACTTAAAAATGTGTCTGACTGGGAGGTGAGGAGCGCACCACTCTCTGAAGGATGTCTTTGGAGTGGGTCATTTTGGATGCCCAGAAATAAGGACACTCAAAGTCAATAGACTTGAAAGTCTCACTCCCTCTGCTACCATGCTGCCTTTGGCTTTTGGCTTCTTCCTCAGTTCCTCTCCTGTAGGAGAGTGGTAGGTAAGGACTGGAGAGAGCTTCACCTCTCTTCTCTAAAAATAAATTCCAACTGCAATAGGAGAATAAACCAGATTAGAGCAGTTCCCCTGAGTAATAGCTGCAGTGGCAAAGCTGTAAATGAACCAGAGAGTCATGCATTGCCCACGGCTTGCAGGAGGAGAAACTGCCCCGTGAGCAAACAGCCCTGAGGAAGCAGTTACACACAGCTACCCCAAAAGGCAGATTATTCTTTGTGCAACAGTGATTTCTTTTCTCTGGGCACTGGAGGTGTGCTTGCGAACTGTTTGTGACGCAGGTGAAGTCCCAGCTACGTGAAGCATGTCCCTTCACAATCCCAAAGGGGTGTAACTACACATCCCAGCTTACATGCATCTCCAAATACAGACAGGGATTTATTTCATTTTTAATTCTTCTTTGCAGAGGCAATTTTCAGTACATTTTCATTATAATTTTATTTGGCTTTAGCGCAGTAACACAGAGAGGCTTCAGCCCGCTCACAGGCTCGTTGTGCATGGCAGTGACAGCTACTGCCCTGAAAGGTTCAGAGATGTTTCCTTTAAATTGAAAAGAGTAAGGAATAGATAAGAACGTGAAATCCATTATAGTAATAATGTTTTTTCCTGACGAAAGGAGAATGTTTTACGTACAATAGCAAAGGGGGTTTTGTTGGTGGTTTTATTCTATTTCATCTTACTTTATTTTTTACTCACTGGGATCTGGATCCTAATCCATATTTGAAGAAGAAACACTGTGGACAAAAGAAATTCTTCAAGAGAGACAAGCCCAGGGCTTGGGCTGAAGGTTGGGACAACATGGAGAAGGCAGGGAGTTGTTTCAGAGGCAAGCAAGTGCCATGGAAAGGTTTTTTCCAGTTTGTGCATCCGCTCAGTATATTTGACCTTTGTAGCTGTGAGGGAACAAGGGGGAGGAGAGGGAGGAAAGATGCTAGCAAACAATCACGAGAAACGTTTGTCCAGACGTTTTTAGGTTTTTAATTCTCTTCCTCACTGCCTGTTTAAAGGCTGAGTTATAATTAAGACACCACCTTACTGTGCTAGATTATAGGCTGCTGAACCCATAGTTTTGAACTATGCCAGAATGGTAGCACTGTTTATAGGCCAAGGCATAGGAAAACTAGGGAACAGATCTGTGCCCCTAAGTGCGTGTTCGTTCTCTCTTGGTTTCTGTATGGGTACCTAACACAGACTTGTTTAAATGAAGCAAGTCTTTAACCCCCCCCATCAAAGGTAACCATGTAAATGCTGTTGGGTTTTAAGGTTAAGTAACCGCAGACAGACCTCACTGATGTTCTGTAGCCTCAGTAGTCCTCGGGGTCTGGCACAGCCCATGTTTGGCTTCCCAGCACATCCTTGCTCTCCGCCAGCCACCGTGATGCCTTCTGCCTCCCAGCAGGGTTAAAAGTCAGCACTGCTGCCTTGTGAAGAGATGCTATTCGCTCTGGGCTTGACCCAAAGGCCGGCTGTGCTTTGGCTCAGGTCCTCTTAAGCACTCCACTATCAAGTGTATAGGCAGTTCCCCAACGTAGAGTCTGGCTTTTGATGAATCACAGAGGAGAAGGGGAAGGGAGGGGGGGAAGTGGGGATTTCTTTTTTTGATAGAGAAAAGTTTACAAAAAAATAAATCCAGTCTAATCTGTGAAATATTAAGAGGGGATTTAGAGACAGAAATGAAATCATTTTTTTATTTTAATTCCTCTGTAATTAGCATTTCTTTCACAGCATTAGGAAAGCTTGTTAGTCTACTGCTGCTATGGCTACTGTTCATGAGTTGCCAAAGTCATGTCTTTGAATTGGTGTCCCTGAAAGAGGTTGCTAAACTATGACATGTCGTTTAAATAGCACTTGGTTTTCACTGTTGTGGGTAGAGATGAACAGTGCTCCTCCTATGCCCCGAGAAGTTACTTTAGCCATTGAAATCGTTAAGAAGTGAGCACTTGAGTGGAAAGGGCTGTGCGTGGCAGGGAGCAGGGTTTGGCCTCTGTCCGTGCTTTTAATCACAAAGCACTGTTTAGGTGGTTTGTGGTTATGCATACTTACTTGAAGTGTTTATTTTGCCTGAGAGTTCAGCTAGTGAACTCTTCCAGGTTAGTGATGTTTCATAGGTGACTTCCAGTTTTGGGGAGAAGTGTAGCGTAAGAAGCTGCCAGCAAAGTCCCAGGGGAGTTCGTGCTGACTGAGCAACAAACATGTAGGCAAGAGTAAAGCTGCAAACTGAGTTTGCTCTTCGGCTCCTGTCTCTTGTTGGCACATCAAGGAGAAGAGAGAAAAGGGAAGTCCCTGCCTGCTTTTTTTGCTGCCTCCAAGCTGCAAAAAAGGTTGGGCTTGTGCATTGACTCCAGATACCTTTCAGTCCTGACCAACAGGCCAGGACAAAGCAGATTCGCCTGGACAGAGCTGCGGTTTTTGTGCAACTTTTTCCTGCCTTGCTACTGCTGACTAGGTGATTTCCCGTTATGGACCCTGTGTCATACAGTGAACCAGTGGGGGATCTACCTCGAACCTTCTGGAGTCCCCTGTTTGATGTGGTGTGTCTCTGTACTTTTTGTCGCCTCCCGATGAATAGGATCTTATCCATAGTGCAGCCCATCTTCGTATCTTTGTCATGAGTGCCATGTTCTCCCTGATTGCTGTCCATGTTCTACCCAAAAGGTTTGCCCATAGCAGCCGGATGCCTGGAAGAATAGAAATCTGAGTGCTGGCTCAGCTATTGCATGTGGAAGTGCTTTTTCTCAGACAGAAGTGGCAGATCAGCATGCACAAATGGAGGCAGGGACAGCCAAGCTAAATGTAGGCGCAAATGCAGCTTCTGCATTTGGTTTTGAGAGGGCTCTGCTGCATGGATTCATTTCTGTAGTCTCTTCTGTCCGTGTAACCTATTAATAGAAAGAAAAAAAAAGCAGATGAGCTTTTTGTTGTGGTAAAACAAATTTAGTGTTTTCCGGTGCTTAAAGTTTTGTGTGAACGAAACTTTTCTTCAAGGTGTCGGGTACCTAATCCATGAAATGAATGGGTGGTGGTTTTGTCAGGAGTGGGTCCTCTGGTGGCTTGCGCTGTAGGTATGAGGTCTGCATGTACCATTCTTATGTGTATCGCAGGGCTGAGATACTGCAGTTCTCCGTGAGATAAAGTAGTCAAGCTGAAAATGAAACAAAGCTCTAACTGTATCCCTCCTTGTGTTTAGCAGAGATAAACTACAGTGGAGTCTCAGCGCTGCTCCGTTTGGCTTCTGGCAGCAGCTTTAATTGGTAAAATGCAGATTTTTTTTTTTGATCAAGAGAGGATTATTCTTGTTATCAGTCTGGAGCATCTTATTTCAAGATGAAAAGGCTTCGCTGAATTACAGATGCCAACATTTTTACAAAGCACTTTGGCGATTGACATCTCAAAGAGAAAGTATGATTTATTAGCCTATAATGGCTAACACTGAGCACTGGGCTAGGTCCCACTGATTTGTGAAATTGCTTAATATGAATTGCCTTTTTGTGTAATTCAAGCCCCAGGTTTTTCAAATAAACTTAGAATATAAAGTGTATGAAACATTACATACCTGGAAAGGTAGTGGGGCTGTGTAGCTAAAAAGAGAAGAAAGGCAAAAGAAGAAAGGGAGAAAGAAAAAGAGAGATAAAAAGAGAAGGAGAAAGAAAAAAAGGAGAGAGAAAGAAAAGAAAGAAAAAGAAAGACCTACTTCTAAATCCATCTTGGTGGTGCTTTTTTACAGTAGTTTGGTTGATATCTTGGCAGGGTAAAGATTAATAACAAGCCTTGTCGCTATCAGTACCTGCTTGTCGATTCTCTGTAACAGGGCTGTCTGTTCAGCATGGAAATTATTGATTAAATAAAAATTGCTATTAGATTGTGATGTGATCCATAATCACAAACAATGGTGGACATTCCTCTTTCAGATCCCAAGCCATGCATCAAGTTTTTCCTTGCAGTAATTTATATTGTGCTGACACTCGCACCCATTAGACTTTTATCCTCTCCTACATGTGTCAAGAAAGCACTAAAAGAAAGAACAGCAGCAGCACAGCAGCAGGTAGACACTCACTAGATTTTCAGAGAGAAGCACAACACAGCTAAGTCCGTCCTTTGCTTCTAGCTAGCACCTTACCCCAGCAGTGATTTCTGCCAGATAACGGCAACACCTCTTGAATTCAGAGACCTTTTCAGAGTGTTTTAAGTGAGGGCACGAGTTTGCTCCACAAGTATTTGTATCTAAAATGTCCTTTTTTCCTTCTGTTATTCTCTTGGCACTGGTTTTATTTATGATCCTTGTTCAAGGTACGCCCATGGGTATGCCTTCCGTGTCAGGACAATGTAGAAAGGGTATGCATCCAGGGATAGACAGTATAGTTTTGTGATTTTTTTTTTTTTTTGTATTCTGGAGTGTGAAGGACAAGTGGCTTTCCTGTCTTTATTTAGTTCTGATGCTTCCTACCTTGAGGAATCCAGGATTGGAGCGCTTCAGTTAAGACTGCATCACCTTAGGCTGAGTTAATTAAAAACATAGTATCTTACTTGTCACAGCAGATGTGAGCACGGTACCAACTTTCTTCCTCCTGTGAGAGCCTTTGTCTAAAACCAAAGGAAACTTAGTCAAAACGTTTTCAAGACTTTGGCCACTTACAGGAATTATGTCCACACAGCTTCTCTGTCCCTTTATCTCAGAAGATCTTAAACAATATATATATATGTCAAAACCAATCCAGACCAACTGACCTGGCTGCTAGCGGGAGGCACCCTGGTAGCTCTGGACGGTGCATTGTAGATTGTTTTGCCAGTTACCAGCACTAGGCAGGATTGCTACAAGAGTTTTGAACCCCTGTACAAGAGCTGAGAATATGGAAGCTTTATACACTATGGGTATGCAGTGACTTTTTTTTTTTCTTCGTTAGTGTAATTTCTCTTAAAGTTAGTAAAATAAAGGCTTTATCCTTTAAACTGTTAACAGTGCTGATTATATATTATTATATTTCTACCATTAGGATAGTTTTTGCATACCATTCTACTACCATTAGGATAGTTTTTGCATATCTTCTTGTGCCTAAACTATTTCTAATATTACCACAGATAACCAAGAAAACCCTACCTGCAGTAGCTGACTGTTTGCCACATTATGCTCAGCTTAAAGAGCGTTTAACAGTGAGCTTAGCTTACTTCATTATGCACAGTAAATAAGTTTTCAGGCTTGGTCACTGTCATTTAAATCAAGAGACCACTTCATTTTGCAAAGCAGGAACATGTGCCTTGCACACCTCCCTCCAGCACAGCCACTTTCTCTGCATGGATCAGAGCCAAGGGATTACCAGCCAGGAAATTAATTGCTAAGGGGATTCTGACACTTATGGTTAGTAAAAAAAGCCTGAACAAAGAAGTGTGTTTTATATCACATTCTTGAGGCACCAGGCTACAGCTCTGATAGTTTCTGGATGAGGGAAATTTACGGAGATACAGGACTGCCCTTTGGTTTACTCCTGCAGACTTCAGGGGTTGACTGCCAGCCCAAGTCTGTCCCATTCAGATGGTGCTGCAATGGTATTTAGAAGAAGAGATGAATCTTTGAGGTAAATCAGACAATTTACGATTGTTTTGTAGTTACCAGCAGCACCTGTAAGTTCACTGAAAGTCAATTAAAGTTTGTGCGTGGAATGCAGGGCAGGGAACAAAATTGGCCTTGGCTCTTTTCTAAGTGTGTTAGGTGATACCTCCATGTTCTACTAAGAGATCCTGCAGTTTTCATTCCAACAGCTCAAACATAGGTCTGTAGTCTAGCTACAATGCAAGACTGTCTATGGTATATACAAGAGAACGTTACCCTGTGGCAAGAGAGAGGTGAAATAAGGTATCTCTGCTGCTGCTCCCTGGAGCATCAAGGGAGACTAACTTCTAACATGTGACAGAGACCTTTGCTAACCCTGACTTTGCTAGGTTGTGACAGGGACGACCAAGCCTGGCATGGATGTAAAAAGTAAATTCTAAATGGATGTTCAGTGGAAAAAAGCTGAGGGATGTCTCGGAGAAGCAATAAACTGTTGCATGTGCCGAAGCTTGTTAGGAATGTTTCTTAGAGATGTTGGGAAGGAAGCGCCCCAAATACTTTCTCCGGTCCAGTTGTGATGTCATGGCTTTAACACACTGCTGCTTCTGTCACCCACTGGAGTTGGATTAATTCTACCAGAATCTCCTCTGTGATGAAACAAATGTTAAAATGCACGTCGGCTAGCAAAGATTTTGGTAACGTTTATCACTGCCATTGTTTTTCTTTGTAGTTTCTGTGAAAAGTGGTGTGTGTTTTTAAGTCACTGCATTCCCAGCTTTCTTAGGGTTTTTTGAGCATTTCATTGCAAAAAGTGGATCAGGCATTATCTCCTAAGCTGAACTGCAGCTTTCGTAGATTATGTATAAGGAAACACTAAGTGCATTTATTGAAAAAAATCCTCTTATTCAACAGTCTCTTTCTGCAGACGAAGCATTGGTATTTTCATCATAGAGGCAATTTGAATATGTCCATGTGGTAAGCATAGGACTCGCTTTAAAAAAAATTAAAAAGACTTACTGATTGATTTACACAGGAAGATCCTGCTGAGGAATATCTTTTCTTTCATTTTAAGTGGATCAGTGTCAGCTGTGCTGTAATCATCAACAAAGTACTAACAGCAGAAGAAAGCGCATGGTTTTACAAAATCCGGTCCAAGGTTGAACTACATGAAGTGCATGTTGTTCAGCAAGTCCTGTTTACATGCTGAAGTGTTAGTGCCATATGCTTAATATACCCTGAAAAGCAGGTCTGGTTTTATTGTCTGACATTTACCTTGCTATTTTGCCCCATTAGGAGCATAGGATTTTCAGTAAAAGAAGGCAGTGGTTTAACTTTTTTTGTAAGGGATCAAGTATTTTGCTAATCCTTCTGTATAGATAGATGACCCGTTGTACCACTCTGGAAGTGTAGAAGACTTCAAAATCTTGTTAAAATGGTGCTTTTTAGCTTATTCTACCTTGCTATAGCCTTTCATAGATTTGTAAGTTGGCTCATGGGATTAAGGGGTTTGTCTCTGCTAATATAAAATGATATAAACCTGCTGTAATATATGGTTACATTTTAACTCAAAAGAGCCTGCCAGTACTAACCTGCTTGCAGTATTTCCAAACCCATGCACTGAAAGGCAGTGTAAATTTTAACAGATTTTTGTCATTAAAGCCATACAATTTTTATAAAACAGCTCTGACTTTACATATTCATTTGGTGCACCACAGTTGTTGGGATATTTTGCGGGGTACTTTTTACTTTCATTTTTTTCTGCTCTAGGCATCTTTACTGTTGAGCATTTATTTCTTGGCTCCACCGATCTGGTCTGTGCTGTGGAATGTAAAGATTAGAAATCTCTTCCCGTTTTATTTTCTTGTGAACATGCTCTATTTTAAAGGAAAATATTATTGCTTTGCGCGTGATTTGAACCCACAGCTCAATAACTAACTATAAGAGCTGCTAAAGCCCCACTCCTGCAGGAAGCTCAGTGCGTTTGGACCCAATAGAATTTAATGGGCTCCAGACTGCCATAAGAGCCCGTGCGAGCAGAGCAGCTTGCAGAACCAAGATCTGCACAACTTGGCTAGGAGCAATGGCTGGAATTTATCAAAGCCAAACAATATGGAGGGAGAATAGTTAATTTCAGGTTTAGTATATACAGCAGGGCTGATTTCCATTGAAGTCAGATGAGTTATGGTGGCAGGAAGGAGGCCTATAGATTTTTGTCTTCTGCAGCAATATGGGAAAGCATCCAAAATATTTAGTTCTTCTACCTCATGTGTGCTGGTGTGCTTCTTAGAAAATCAGGACAGTATTTTCATTCTTCATACTGTTTGCAAATAAGATGAAATACCTTATTGTAATGCCTCTTTATGATGACTTCCTTGTCAAGTGTGCTGGCAGGAGTCCTCTGTGGTCTTTTTGCCAGTGAGAAAAATCCAGAAATAGAATATATGCTTTTAAGTGTGTTACACTAACATCTGTAGCAGTGCTAAGTGCTGGGCTGTTCAGATTTTGGGGTTTTTTTTAAGGTAAGGCCTGTTTTCCATGTATGTTTTTGTTAAAGTTTGTATACAGCTGTATATGAGTTCAAATTCGTAAAGCAGGAAGTCAGCCATTGCTTGCATTGAGTGCTGCCTGTAAGGGAGTTTTAATGGGTTTTAACTTGGTTTTCCTGGAAATTCTGTAGCGGTTGCACATAAAATCGATTTTTATCCCTAAATGCAAAGATCATGAAGCAGAAAATTTTGAAGTTGAGCATTAGGTTGTTTTCTCTCCTTCCATGTTCAGTCATTCCTAGAAGGTATCAGACAGTGTATTTTCCAGGCAACATTCACTGCTGTCGTGGTTTGAGCCCAGCCGGCAACAAAGAACCACATGGCCGCTCGCTCACTCCTCCCCCTCATACGCTGGGGTGAGGAGAAAATGTAAGGAAACCTGGTGGGTAGAGACAAGGACAGGGAGGGTTCACTCACCAGTTATGGTCACAGGCAAAACCAGACTCAGCTTGGGGAAAAAAATCGATGTAATCGGTTATCAATCAAAGCAGAGTAGGATAAGAAGACACAAAAAGCCAGATCTTAAAAAAAACCAAATAAATACCCTTCCCACCCCCAGCCCCCTTCCTTCCCGGGCTCAAGCCCCCTCGCTCCCCAAGTCTCTACCTTCTTCCCCCTCAGCGGTGCAGGGGGATGGGGAATTGGGGGGTGCAGTCAGTTCACCAAAGATTGTCTCTGCCGCTCCTTCCTCCTCAGGCAGGGAGGGCTCCTCACACGCTTCCCCTGCTCCAGCGCGGGATCCGTCCCATGGCAGACAGTCCCTGATGAACGCCTCTGGTGTGAGTCCTTCCCATGTGGTGCAGTCCCTCAGGAACGCACCGACCCAGCACAGGCTGCCCACAGAGTCGTGGTCTGCTTTGGGAGCAGGCACCTGCTCCCCTGGCATGGAGTCCTCCACGGGCTGCAAGTCCCTCTGTGGTCTGTCGTGGTCCTTCACGGGCTGCAGGTCCATCTTTGCTCCTCCAACGTCCTTCACAGGCTGCAGATCCATCTCTGCCCTGCCACCCCTCATGGGCTGCTCCACCGTGATCACCCACGGACTGCAGGGGAATCTCTGCTCCGGCCGCCTCCTCCCCCTCCTTCCTCACTGACTCCTGATATCTGCACAGGTGTTTCCCTCACCGCTGCCTCTGCCTCTGCTGCAGGTCTCCACGCCTGCTCCTTTGTCCCCTCCTTAAATCCGTTATCACAGAGGCCCATCTGCTGTCCCTAAATGGCCCGGCCTCAGCCTGAGGTGGGGCCGACTTGAAGCTGGGGGAGCTTCGAGCAGCTTCTGGCAGGCACCACCCGACCGTGTAGGCCCTGCCCCTGCTGCCAAAGCCCCACCACACAGACCCAACACAACTGGTAATCTCAGACCTAGCAGAGGGCAGATGTTTGTTTTCAGGCCAGTCTTTTCCAACTGTAGGAAAAACTCTGCCCTTGTTTGTGCACTAATGCTTTGACTAGGTTGAAAGAGCCACACTTTGCCTGGCTGCTTTCTCCCTCTGCTTTTCTCCTTGCTAGTCTGTCTTGGGTCTCTTGGTTTACACTGCAGGCACCAAATTACCCTAAATTTTTCTCATAGGACCTTTACACAGAAGATAGGTTCAATGTGAATGTAACTTGGGGACCTAAATGTGAAGAGCGTAAAAAGCACGAAGCCAGCCAAACATGGATATGTAAGATTATTTTTCTTAAAGTGATTTCTGTGCACTGCTGAAGTCTTGATGAAGGTGAAAGTTGTAATGGGATTCTACCTGTCAGGTTGCCTTTTCCAAAAGGGATTACACTCCAGCTTTCTTGCTGTTAGCATACCAGTTACGTGCTCAGTGCAGGTCTCAAACTGTGCATCCGAACACGCACGGTTTGCACCAAGAAAGATGCTGGAGTGAGTGGAAGTTGGAGGAGAGTTTACCAACATCTACTCAGTGGTGTGGTGCACATAATACAAGCTGCAGGACTTGTGCACAGGACTGCACTGCTGTAGAGGCAACCAGGAGGGCAGCCAGAGTAGGGAAGTAATGCAGATGGCAGTCAGGTAGGAGAAAGTATTTGGGAGAAATGCCAGGAGGGGCCAGCTTGCAGTTGGCCCCTCGTACTCTTTCAGGAGCAGTGGAGGGGCAACTTCTTCTCCACAGACAGGCTCCTTCACCCCAGTGCCCCAAGAACTTAGTCATCCTCATGGTAACCCTGTTGCATCTTTCCCTGCTTCAGCAGTTCTCAGGAGAGCAGGTCATACCCTTGGAGGGCAGAGACATAACCAAAATATCCCCATTTGAGAACACTTGACTTGAGCATCTGGTTCATGGTTTCCACTTTCAGTTCCTTCACTTCTCTGCTGCAGCTCCCTCACACAAATGTAATTAGCCATGTCCTTGAGCAGGTCACAGATTCAGGTGGTTGAAAAGAGGTGCAGCGGGGTTTGTTTGTAACATCACAAAACATGGAATCAATGATACCTTGCTTGGACTAAGGCAAATGCAATACAGAACATCAGTGCTGGAGGAACTGGCAAAGTCCAGTTATCACAGCAGCACACATTGAAAAATTATTTCCATGCATTTGGAAAAAAAAAGGTAAAGAAAGCTGGAATTCCTGTAACATACCTGCTTCACCTATTGACTTCCCAGCTAGTAATACAAGAATGCACCTTCAAGAAAGAGGTGGCACTTGATTTTAGACAAAGTTATGGAAGAGGACGTCAGAGAAGAAACAAACCTGAGAGTCATCAAAGCATCTTTCCTACCACTGTGAAAGTGGCATGATTAATGTCCACAACATTTATGTTGATGTTCTGGCAGAATCTCATTTATTAAATTTTCAGGTTTAGGAAATAAAGATGCAATTTCTGCCCGTTGCTTTATAGCTGCATGCTCTTACACAGGAAATCAAGGGAGAGCTGTAAAACATTGCCCTTGATGGAGCTGCATTTCGCTGCTAACAAACTTAACTGTACTGTATACGTGAATATATGTATATTAAATGAAACAAGAACAAGATGTGATCTTATTGGGAAAGAATCTCTGCAATATCCCATAAGTTCCATTCCCTCCACAGAATATCCCAAAGCCTACCAAAAAGCTGTCCAAAACCTGGAAACATAGATACAGGCTGAGGGAATCAGTTCCCAGCCTGACGAGCAAGCTGTGTTTGCCCTGTTGGTATTATATCACGTCCATACTGCATAACTTCTATATCAGAGATTAAAAGAAGGTCATGCTGTATTACAAACCGCTGTCTTTATTTTTAGGATTAGATAACTTTTCTCTTTTTTTCCCCCCACTGATTCTCTTTATGTCCTAAGGGCAGATCCTTTCTCTTGGGTCAGGAATGTAATAAGGCAGGTTTTCCTCTCTCCAGGATATTGTGTCTGTCTCACTGTGTTTAAATTGCCACAGAAAGCTCTTCTGAGCAAAATACAGTATTTTCTTTGTACAAGAGCCAACGATTGACGTATCCTTGGGGACTTCTCTGTCTTTACCATTTTAACATACAAGTTGGATATGTTTAACCTATTGATAGGCAACGAAGACAACTACAGAATTTATTGCAAGAGAACAAAAGGAGAAGCAGAAAGAAAACATTTTTTTTTAACTTGGGGATTGTGAACTTTTATTGCTGCTGTTAGTGCAGAGAGGTGAAAAAAAAAATAATCAGACCTATACTTTCAGCTGAAACAGGGAGGTGAGAAGAAAACGGTCCTGCTGGGTTGTATCCTTTAAATTAGCATGTTCGGGTTTCTTAGTAATACAGTTTCACGTTTAGAGAACAAGATTTCCCCAAGTCCATATGTAAAAAAATATTTGATTCGCCATGGCTTGGTTAAACATTGTTTGCGGCAAAAAGATAACTCCTGCTCAGGCTTATAGTAAACTCCACAAAGTGCAAATGTTAATTAATTATTATTAGTTTGACTGCTCTTGGTCTTTGTGTATTCCTCGCTTCTGAACTTGTCTGCCTCCTGAGACAACAACAGTCTCTTTCCGTGTGTTGCACTGGCCCCAGATCTTTAATACATTTTTAAATATTACTATAAACCCAGTATTTTCCCAGTGGCAGCTGTGCTGGCCCAAGACAGCTGTTGACCCCAAGTGTTTGTTGCAACATCTCTGAGGTTCCCCTCAGTCTGCCCTTCACTTGGGAATGCTCCCTCGGATGCTGGACTCAAAACAGCCAGATGAACCCAAGCCCTTTGGAGCGAGGCAGTTTACAAGCTATTGAGGCAGTGATATTGAAAGTACAGCAACATCTTGCTAAGAAAAGGTGATGAGCTGTTACAGGGCAGAGCTGTGCGGTGTCTCAGTGTGGCCAGAACATGATGTGATCCCCACACCCCGCTACTTTCCTCCTTTCATAGTGTTTCCATCCTCTCTTTCAGCTGTTGGTTCCCATGCCGCGCTTCTCCTGTGCCTGTCATCCCTGTCCATCTCCTTCTGTGGGCTGTCTCAAGTTATAAATCATCATTATTTTTCAGTTGACTTGGGCTTCTAATTTTGATCCCTCCCTTTCTTCATTGACTGCTATTGCCAGTTCTCAAGGGACAGAGATGGAAATCCAGAACAGCACAGTAATAAATGAGCTTCAAGCATGAATTCAGCTGGAGTGCTGACTGATGTCTAATTTTCTTCTTGTAATGAAGTATTAACAACAGTCATGGACACAGACTTCATATATTAAGTTTGTAAAATAATGTAAGTTGTATTTCCAATTTTCCACGTTGGGTACTCCTTTTTGAAATAACAATCTTTTTGACTGAAACTTCCTTTATTTAGTGATTTGATTTTTCTTAGTGAGCAAAACCTTTTCAGTCACACTGGAATTGCAAACATTTGCGGTACATATTTTTTTTTTTATACTGTTATCAAAGTCACACTCCTCTGTCTCACATGTAACCCCAAAATACCTGATTACTGAAATGTCGTATGCCACTGGTCCCCATTTAGCTTTAGAATCATGACTGAATCTAGGTGGAGCGGGGGTCTTCATTTGTTAATAGCGGAAAACTTTGAAAATCAAGTATTGAGATTGAATGACAAGATTAAACACGGTGAGGTGAGGAGTGCAGTGTGTGGACAGAGTATTTAGCGCATTCGTTATACACAGAGGAAATTGCTGTGCAGTGCTTTTAAGATCCAGCTGATTTTAACTGCGGGTAGGTATTCAGTTTCAGCAAAGGTGTCAAGACTGTCGAGGCGCTGACCTGCTTTGGGCCAGATCAGTGGATTGTATAAATTGTCATGTTGCTCATCAGCGTTAGCAGAGATCTGTCACATCAGCATTTCTTAAATCTTCCATAAAGTATGTAAGACAGGAGCAAGAACTCTGATAGAATAACAATAAATGCATCCGAAGGAAAGGAAGCAGAAGTGGAGATAGTTATCTGAGCTTCTCCACAGGCATGGAGAATGCATTTTTGCCTATGCAGAAATGCAGAGTTGTTCATGTAGAGCTATAGCTTCAACTTGGCTTTAGGAACTGCAAGCAGCTTGAGCATTTATGCCACCGTAAAGGTTTAAAGCAGCTTAAGTGCTTCTTCGTCTCAGGAACTAAAAATGGCTTAAGTACTTATGCCACCCTAAGGACACGAGGTCAATAGCATACTCTTGACTTGTGCAGCAGGGAGGAGATGTTAGTCTCTTGCGGTTGTTTAGCCTGGTTATGCCCGCAAATGATCTTTAGTAGGGAGAGGACAGACGGGATCCATACCTATTTTCCAGCAGATAAGGGGAAATTAAAATGCATGCATTGTTCTAACAGAGAGTCACAGAGGTTAGAGAGAGACTCGATGGCAGTGATTGGAATGTGTCCGAAAAGTCTGCTGGGGATTTCACTCCACGGAGATGCTTTTTTTTTTCCTCCTCACAATGCGATTTCTATTGTCACAGGATGTTTCCTGCCTCACCAGGACCTCCTTTATATCCTGACTTCTTTACAAAGCTTTTGTCTGTCCATCTTGCTGTGGATCATGGCGTTAATCTTTATCGAGATGTTAATGAGGTGGTAGGGAGGCCTGCCTGATGTCATCTCTTAGTTGCCTGACTGCCTAAAATGGTAGCGAGGAGCAGTGATGAGCCGTGGATTGCATCCTTGGGGATCAGGCAAGCATGGGTACTTGCTTAAGTGCTGCCCTGTCACTTTTCTGAATGCTGATACTCTTTACAATCACTCGGATATCTCAGGAAGCTGTGTGGGTCAAAAATTGCGACAGTATGTACGCCACTCATGAACAAGTGACTACTTCTAGTGGCAATCAGACCTAAATACTTCCATGCATGTGGGCTTTAGCTTTCCTGGGCCTTAAGTGTCTGCCTCTACTGTGGCTGTAGTAGTAGATACTATTTCCAAAGGTTTGTTGTTAGGAGGAGTACACTCACAAGCTATGAGGTACTCAAGTCCAAAGTGAAGGAGAAATCTGTACTTACATCTAAGCGAGGACAGGGAAGTTTGAACTCTGTTATGCCAAGTCTGGTGAGCTCTGGTATACTTCACACTATTCTGGTTGGGAAGGCTGAAGTCGTACTAGAGCGCTGAGAGGACCACTGAGGAGGGATGGACTGACACAGTCCTGGAAGTGGCAATGAGGAACCTGGAAAAAAAATGACAGGCAGGACACAGGGACTTCCACACCTAAACCCAGAGCAGGGTAAGAGGGGGAATGAGGTCTTGGTCATCCTAGAGAAGACCAGAAGGAACCAGCTTATTTAATCCAGCAAGTTAAGGCAGAGAGGAGAGGGCTGTCAGTCAGTTAGCTGGGGTCAGGGAGGGAGAGAAAGAAACACCGTGCAGGGAAGCAGAGCTGTTGAAGGTAAAGGCTAGTGTTGGCACAAGAACAAATGAATATAAATTGGCTGTGAATAAATCGAAGGTAGAAATTAGTTGCTAACCAGCAGAGGAGTGAGTTCCTAGAAGAGCCTTCCACCGGGTGCAGAGGGAGCAGATCACCAGTGTACTTGGAAGACGAAGCTTCATCTGTTCGTGACCAGGATTACGTGTAGTGGGGCTTGCCACAGCGAGGGATGTGCCCTGATGAGCCGGAACGCTCCTCCTGTTTGTAACTGTATTTGGGCTTAAGGACAAATCTACATCCCCTATGCAAAACACATAAATAAGAGTGTTCCCTGCAGGACTTTCAGGTCAGGGACAGCTAATCCCCTGCCAAACCAGCCTCAGAGCTATCCAGTCTGTTACTGCCGGACACAATCTCTGCGCATTTCCTCTCTGCAGCCCGTGGGCTCCGTGACTCCCTCGTGCAGCTGCAGGATGAGCTGTGTTTAGCAGCCGCTCCACTGTGATGCCTCTTCACCGTTCGTGCTTCGTCTCCTACACAGCAAATGCAGCAGCTCTGCTGGTTTGAGGGACTCTCTGTGGCAGTACAGTCCAGGGGGAGATTTGTGCTAGAAGATGGCTTAAATGCTGCTGCTGCTTGATGTCAGTAGTGAGATTGAGTGAGAAGTTTTTTAGCACCTCCTTTTAAAATTTTTAAAATACAAGGAAATAACTGTGAGAAGATAAAAGTCTGAAATTGTCGTTGTATAATTGAAATTAAACCAGTTTTTGGCAATGGTGGTTTTCCATCTGCTCTGCCACTAACTTACAACGTTATACCAATACAGCGTGGTCTCTTCCCAGTTTTCTCCTAGCATACGCTAGGGTAGTGTGTCTGGGTTAAAACGCAGAATCAGGAGATTTTACCAATGTTTTCTGCTTTATCTACCAAATAACACTTCGCCTTCAGATGCAATCTCAGTTGCAGGTGACAATCATGCTTTTTCTGTTGTTGCTAACTCATTCCACTGATATGAAGAGGCTTTCCTCCTGCTGTTTAAGTACTGGGGGAGCACATTTGGCCTTTGTTCATGTATTTAATAGCTAATGGGTACTAAGCAGTCAGCTAGGATATGCTTAGATACTCCTTTCTTCTAAAAAACACATGGAGGAGGGAAATGGAACACGAAGATTATTGCAGATTCCACCTCCAGTGTCACCTCACGTCATCTGCTACAATATGGAGTAGCACGTATGGTGTGCATTGATTATATGAGAACACGTACGATTTAAGGTGTTCCCTTTTTAAATAGTATTTCTTACTGTGTATGCATTTATGCTTCCAGGACACTGCAGGTTGTGCTCCCTGTTACCTCTGGTTTTTTGAGCTTCCCCAGTAGAGATGACAGGCCAACTTCAGCCTTGATTTCAATGAATTTGGTGGGGTTTTTTTTGCTTTGGAATTGAAGTCCGTCTCAGAGCTTCCTCCTTCAAAGCCAGGGTGTTCTGAGACCAAAATCAGTATTTAGGTCAGCTCCCTCTGTTCATTTTAGGGTATTTTGGAGCCAAATAATAATAGCAACATTTTTTAAAGAAAAGAAAATGAGCCAGGACAGACTGAGGTTTGGTAACGAGCATTGAAGTGGCATGAAAGTGACTGGTATTCTGCAAATGACCCCTGTTTAGCAGCTTTTTGGAGCTGTGTGCAATGGGAGATAGCTAGTAGAATCCCAGCTTTTAATGGGAGCTTTTTTTTCGGGTCAGAAATTCTTAATAATACAGAGCTGGTGCTTCAGAGCCTTATGTTAGCAAGCCTGACACTAGGGAGTAATATCATTGGCTTTCATGCGCCTGTTTACTGTAATAAGGATTACCAACATAAGTAAAACTTGCAGGTTTTGGCCTACAAAATTAAAAGAAAAGCCTTTTCACACCCTGAAACTGCATCAAAATTCAATTTCACCAGGAAAAAAAAAATCCTTCTGATCTAGTCCCTGGAATGTGACATTTCATGGGTGTAATAAGGTTACAAACAGATTATAAATTGAAACCCTATAAATCCTTATTGTACTGTACTAAAGCTTCTGCTTTGCATAATACTCTTATTCCTGACTGTTCTTTGTTTTACAAGCTCAAAACTATTCATTCCCTCTCATAATAGAGACCAGGGAGCCAAAAACACCGTGCAAAATCCAAAGGTAATTATCTGAGTCAAAGAACCTGAATGCTAGAGTTCACACACTTCTGAACTTTTCTAATTGCCGTTGTTTGCACAGGGAGAACTCCCTCTTCCTTTAAACGTGTTGTAAATATTGCACATTGTTTCTGTCAAATGAGAATGATAAAAAAAAAACCCAACGGTGTAGATTTAGTTCCTGTTTTCTGTTTGTATAGTTCTGCCTACGTGTCCATAGCAGATGACTGATCAGTTTTCAAATCGTAACTTGAGCGAGTGAGGGCATTTGCATCTGGCCTTACGTGGTCAAGATTACAAATGCTGTGAATGTCCTTACCTGAGAGCGCTACTGGTTTTTGCTGTTGGCCTCTTACTTAAGCTGATTTAATGTCTAGCAAGTGTCTTCTTCCAGACCAGCCTTCCAGTATTTGGGCACATTCTTCGGTCTGCTAAAATATCACTTCTCTGCAAAAGCAACTGAGCAGCTCACCTGAGAGCTAAAGAAATTACCCAGACTAGCAGACGATGTCACGGACTTGTTTATTCCAGGCTTTACCTGAAGGTGAGGATCCTCGGAGGGGTTGAAAGAGAATGAGATGGCTTAGCAGGTGAGCTCTTAGAGGTCACTTGGAGCATCAGAGCAATGACGGAAAGCAGCGCAAAGAGGGGTTTGATTGCAGGAAGAGCAGAGGGAGTAGGGAAAGAGTGACAGGATAAGAGAGCAGGGCAGATGACTATGGAGGGACACAGTTGTGAGTGATCTGAGGGTGATCGCAGGATACTTGACAGGTGAGCTGGTGGAGTGATGGAGAGAGGCAAATGATCAAGTCACTGTCCTGAGCAAGCTTTGTCAGCCACTGCAGTGATCCTGGGCTGGGGAGGGAGTGAGGAAGGGAGTTTTATACCCATGAGAAAGGCCAGTTTTAGAGGGTGCTCATGCTGATAAAGGCTAGAGGTTTGGAGAGCAGGGAGCAAGCTCATTTGCAGGGACAAAGAGAAAAAGTGTCCTATGGAGAATTTCTCTGAAAGAGCATCCAGGGTGCCTGAGTGTCCTCACAGTGGGAGGTAAAGGGAGGTGCTGTTGTGAACTGATGGAACTAGCCTTGAAGTTTTCATATCGAATGGAAAGACTGTGTCACACACTCAATGTTCATTTCCCTCTTGGCCGCTTAGGTTTAACCAAATAACTCACAGTCTGTACTGTTTACAGAAAGATTTGGCCAAGAAATACTCTAATGCATTGAGTTTTGTCCCATTACTTCTTTCTCTTTCAGGAGAGAAGAGAGCATATTAACCTCATTGTACTCTTCTGATGCCATTTCACAGCATAGGGCATCTGTACACTTTTGGTACAGGCGTGTGTAGTATGAATCGACTAGAGATCTGCACTTGAAACATAAACTCCTGCAGATTACATGTTGTACATTGTCCAGCACATCTGCTCTGTTCATGCGATCTGCGCCCCATCACAACTTTTAAGAAATGGCAATAAAGTTTCAGAAAGAGAAAAAGACCAGTCATCTTTTATGGGCAATGCACATCTGTTTGCCATGGCGATGCTGCGTAATTGTGAACATAAGTGATTTTATTTGGTTTTCTGATTGTTTTCAGGACTTTAGAAAAGATCGGGATTATCTTCCCTGCGTTCCAGTATGAACTACTGAGTTTCTGTACAGCTAGCTTTTTCTGCGATCTGCTTACGGAGTAGATACAGATTTCATCCCCGCGCTGCGATCAGATATAAACTCTGGAAGGATTTTGTCTAGTGCCTTAATGGAAATAATCACATTTGCTGAGAAATGCGGCCATCTAGTGGCACAGCTAGCAAGCTGTGGTAAGAAGTGCAGCGACAGGGGGGAGGTTCCAAGGCAAGGCTTCTCCAAGAGAGTCCAGGAGGATAAGTCAGGTAGTTCCTCCTGAAATTCCAGCCTTCATAAACCTGTGAAAGTCCAGGTGTAGGGTGCTTTTGTTGTTTTCTGAAGCTGTGCAAAAAAAATCAAACAGTTAAACCTTGAAAAAACAAACCCATCTTGAGGCTGACCCTGATTCATCTGCCTGTTTCTGCTCAGAAACACAGTCAGCGAGAATTGAATCCATATTTAAATGCTCTGCTGAACAGGATCTTAGTGAAGGGAACAGAGCAAGCTACTCTTCTGGAAGAATAAAGGTACAGAGCCCCAGCCGCTCTCTGGATACACTCGCGCAGATGACACTGACCACAGCAACACATGCGTGTCAACAGGCCTGGGGCAGGTGTCGCTCACAGAGACTTTCAGGCAGAGCCATACTTGGCAACGGCAAAACATGGCTTGATGGATGCTTCAGTGCTCAGAGTTTTTTGTTACTGCAGTGTGTAGGGTTTTGTTTTCCCTGCTACACCGCGTACACCAATGCAGTACATCTACTGAAAGAAAATAGGGGTAGTGGGAAGTGAGTTAAAAGTTTTTGTGGAAACTTGGTTTAGCAGTTCCGGTGATTTTTCAGGTTGGAGGACATGTTTTTAAAGGCCCGATTTTGTAAACCTTGTTTGCATTGAGTGGCACGTAAGTAAGGCTTCCCTGATCCGAGAAGGCATTACTCAATGTGAATCACACGAGTGGTGCCGTGCATTAGATTATCCAGGATCCATTTAACAGCCTGCATCCCTGAGGCCTGATCCAAAGCCTGTTAACGTCAGTAGAAACAAATTCATGGGCCTTAGTGGATTTACAGTGAGATCCATAATTTTAACCCTGTGATCACTTTGGAGCGCAGACAGTCTTCTTACTCATTTAGTACTGCAGGATCCTGGTTCACACCTGAGCCTCTGGTGCTGTTCCAATGCAAAGTTACAGTAAGGCTGATGACTATGTTACATTCTTGTTAAGCTGTAATCGCTCTTCTACCTGAACAGCATATAAACAATGACCATATACATGGTGAGAAGAAAGAGTTTGTGTGCCGATGGCTGGACTGTTCCCGGGAGCAGAAACCGTTCAAAGCCCAGTATATGCTGGTGGTCCACATGAGGAGACATACAGGGGAAAAGCCACATAAATGCACTGTGAGTAAATGGGGCTGAGCTCCAGGCTCAGATGGGGGGAGCTGGGACTGTACAGAAAACAGAGCAGCGCAGATGCAGCATTCACAGAGTCACAGAATGATAGGGGTTCAAAGGGACCTCTGGAGATCATCCAGTCCAACCCCCCTGCTAAAGCAGGTGCCCCCAGAGCAGGTTGCACAGGAGCGCATCCAGGCAGGTTTTGAATATCTCCGGAAGAGACTCCACAGCCTCCCTGGGCAGCCCGTTCCAGGGCTCTGTCACCCTCACAGTAAAGAAGTTCCTCCTCATGTTCAGGTGGAACTGCCTGTGCTCCACTTTGTGCCCGTTGCCCCTTGTCCTGTCACTGGGCACCACTGAAAAGAGCCTGGGCCCATCCTCTTGACACCCACCCATTAGATATTGATCAGCATTGATGAGATCCCCTCTCAGTCTTCTCTTCTCCAGGCTGAACAGACCCAGCTCTCTCAGCCTTTCCTCATAGAAGAGATGCTCCAGTCCCCTCATCATCTTCGTAGCCCTGATCTCTTGTCTGTCAGACATTTGTTGGAGAAGAGACTGCTATGTCTGCTTCGTTAGCCAGCTTGCCTAGACGACAAGAGCTTTAGAAGAGGAGATTCACTGGATAATTTGGCCCACTTCCTCAACGTTAAAGTGCAGAGAAGCCCCAAAAGGCATTATTACACAGGGTTCAGTTTGCTTCATTATTTAAAAGCACTTTCTCTTACAGAGCTGGGTATTATTGCTGGCCACCAGCTTCCTAGTTACTTTGCAGTGGATGTCTGACTTAGACAAAGTACACAAATACCGTGCTCTCCTGTAAGAGAAGATGGAAGCATTTTAATATGCTGGAAGCATTTTAACTTCAGCTGTGATGGAGTTTGCCTGGGTAAAATTAAAATCCAACAAATCAAAACAAAATTACATTGGGCAAGGTTATGAAGGCTTGGAAAGTTTCTGAACTTTTATAAGGTCAGCTTTTACCGTTTCCTGCAAGTCCAAAGATTAAAATTAATCCAGACTTACTTCTCGTCTGCAGTTTGAAGGTTGTACAAAGGCCTACTCCAGACTAGAAAACTTGAAAACGCACTTGAGATCTCACACTGGAGAGAAACCATATGTGTGTGAACATGAAGGCTGCAACAAAGCTTTCTCCAACGCGTCCGACAGGGCCAAGCACCAAAACAGGACTCATTCCAATGAGGTAAGTAATCGCAGCTTAAAAAAAACAGTAAAATCTGGCGTTGAACAGACTTACAATGTAGTCATAGCAATTTATTTCAGAGGACAGGCATTGAAGCCCTCAGCAACCTGAAAGGAATAGAAGTTCTAGATGGCTCTTACCAGCACAATCATTCCCATGTCATATGGACTAAGAGAGGCTGTGGGTTGTTTTGTTAAGTCTAAGAGAGGTTTGAAGCAGGGGTCTAATGGAAACATGTGCGTTAACCAGGGACAGTTCCTGGTTTCCCTGAAACGCTGGAATGGTGTTTCCCTCCAGTGCTGGCAGGGCTGGCCTGGCCCCGGCCCCGGCGCACGTCGCTTTGCATGGGTGAGTGGTGAGACCTGGCAGCTGCCGAGCCACAGCTCCTGCAGTGTCTTGCCACGTCCTTTTTGGCTGCCAGGGACAGTCTCCAGGGTTTGGAAAATTTGAGTTGCCCTGCAAATTCTGAGTTATGCCTTTTCCTTCTTCTCTGGGCTATTTCACGTTTTCTTTCCATCCTGAACAGATCTCACGGAGTAGGGATGCAGTGGAGGGAATCTGATCTTTCTCGAGCAAACCAGCTGTGGCATTCACAGTTGTCCCCCAAACCCTCAGTGTAACACCTCTTTATTGCTGTGTGTTTCCTGTTACTGCTGTCCCCTCTTTCAGGAATCACACCATCTTCATGCCTGGTCCCTGGTTTATTGCCCCATTTCAGGTTACAGGGAGTCACATCATCTCAATCTTACATCTTGGAGCCCAGTCTCTCCTCCTTGACTTGTCCCTATACTCACTCATTCACCTCTAGCCTAAACCTGGAAGTACTGGAAGGGCAGGACATACGAGCATGGTGACTGTGTGAGGTGGAAACCATAGCAGTTATATCCATTTCCACTAGGCTTGTATGCTTCTCTAGCTGTCTGTCAGATCTTTCACATGCATTCACTGGGGCTGGCAGAATGTCCTGGGAGAATTTATCTCCTTCCAGTTCCCTGGTCACTGGAGCATCTCTTGAGTCACAATGGAAGCAGAGAGCATTGCACATCTCTGAGTTCACCCCATCCCTGCCATGTGTTCTCTCAGCAGCCCAACTAACAACTGCACTGAAGCCCAGCAGCAATTTTGTGAATTTTCACCAAGGAAGACAGAAGTTCACCAAGTTTTGCCAAAAGCTGACTGAGCTTTTTTTTTCATTCGCTGTCTGAACCAATCTGTTCCCCGCCTAGCTGATGAATAAGACCCTCTCAAACTTAAGGGCATGACCTGTACTGCCTGTGTTTTAAGATCAGAATTTCATGTCTAACAGTAAGTCACCAAGAAGAATTTTCTGCTGCGCATTTCTGATAGGTACAGCAGCAAGGGCAAATGAAAAATTTCCTTCACCATTATTTCACAGTGAGACAGGCTAATATTCTTAGGCAATGCATACTGATGGAGTGGCGGAAAGCGCAGACCCAATTCAGCACTTCCTTGCAGTTCCATTTTGCTTGTAACCTATAGACAATTTCAAGAGCAGTTGACGTATCTTGATGCAGATATGCCTTACATGTGTAGGAGAATGCTGACTCGTGCTTCCATACTTGAGAAAACCTGCCTCAGTAGCTAGCATCAACTTTTGAGTTGCTCATGGTCAACATTTTTGCTCCCATTGAAGTCAGTGAGCAGACATGAGTGGAAGCAGGCTCAGGCCTTAGACAGACATGAAGAAGCTACATTCGTGGAAGGTTCCAGTGTCATGTGTAAGCAGACAGAGAACCCCTTTGTGGAACTCTGCACAAAAAGTACTCTTTTTTTTTTTTTTTTTTTTTTCCTGAGCGCTGCTATCAGTAAGACTTCAAAACTGTGTTTTCTTGGAAACAATTCAGTAATAAAAGTAAGCAAATTCTACTTTGTTTCCTGACGCAATTAAAGTGTTTAGGAAGGGCTCAACTCTTCTTTCTAATCCTCTCATAATACAGGAACAAACTCTTTGTTAAATTATAAGACAGTAAATTTAGTTTATTCTACATTGCTTAGTGAACTAGAGAAATCCACATGCAAAGAAAGCAAGTTTTAAAAAAATGTCTGATTAGTTATGCTTGTAGCACTAATAGTACTAGTGCATATATTACTGCAACATGAACATGCTTATGGTACTGTATCCGGTGCTTTCGCATTATACTGGTGATCTGGTGGAGCCAAGGAAAAAATGCTTCCTCACATAATCCTGCCTGAACAAATGTCCCAATGTGTTTTGAAGGGGTTTGTTTGCCTCTGAGTGTCAAGGAGTAGATAGATACTGGGCATACTAGGAACAGGGTATCGAACCACTGAGGGCAATGGACAGGATAGAAAATTAGGCCAGTCTTCATAAATTGCCATAGCTCTGTTGACTCTTCTGCTATGATAAGTCAAAGCTGTGCCAGTTCATATCACGAGAGGCTCTGCCCTCTGTAAACTGTGCAGCATTTATGGGTACCTTCAAAACAAAGGGGAATTAATAGGTTTGACTAGGTGAAGTCACTGTAGAGACCATAAATTAGATAACAAATTAACTGTGAAAGCGTATAACTGTAACACCAGCTGTGCTCCAAGGAGCTCTTCAGGAGTCCCATGTGGAATTAAATCTAATTTACGTGTTTTTCCTGTCTTGGCAGAAACCGTACGTTTGCAAGATACCGGGCTGCACAAAGCGCTACACAGACCCCAGTTCTCTCCGGAAACATGTGAAGACCGTGCACGGCCCGGAGGCACATGTCACCAAGAAGCAGCGGGGAGATATCCACCCAAGGCCTCCGCCACCGAGAGACCCAGGCAGCCACTCTCAGACCCGGTCACCAGGCCATCAGACTCAGGGTGCAATTGGTGAGCAGAAGGACCTCAGCAACACTACCTCAAAGCGTGAAGAATGCCTCCAAGTGAAAGCAGTCAAGTCTGAAAAACCAATGGTATGCAATACACCGTGCCTCTGCCTTTGTCCTTTTTCTTCTTGCAACCAGTTAATAATCCCTTTATGAAATGCTCAAGCCTCTAAACTCTAGCTCACAAGATTAAGGTTTGTGAGGTTTTCTTTTTCGTGTTTATGTTGTAAAATATTTTCAAAGCCCAGGAAACAGCAAATGAAAAGATTACATCTGGTCTGTGCAATATGCAGTAAGTGCAGTGTTCGCAACTCTCACAATAATTCTTTCTCTTAAAGCTCTATCTTTTGGAATCAGCATATTATGAGAAAATCAGTTTTCATTTTTAAAAAGGCATCTTTTTCCACTGTTCTGTTTAAAGAAGAAAGTTAGAGAATGTGAATCCTGCAGGCGCAAAACTAGAATGCAAAAACCCAAGTCCAAAAGACTAAAATGATGACATTGGTGACAACAATTTTTGAAGAGCCTGGGGAAACAATCAGATTTTAGGGGCTGGAGGTTGTTGGGTCATGGATCAAACTGAAGCAGGATAAATTGACTTTCTTAAACAGCAGGAGGAGATCTTTTGATCTCTATTGTGATGTGACCTCTTGTATTAATCTGATACTTTAATTTAACTTGACCAAGTTAACCTAATTCAAATTTAACTAAATTGAGCTGAATTAAGAGTCTCTGCAGGCCTTTTCACTGGTTTACCTTAATGTACTGCACTAAACCAATATAGTCTTGAATGTTGAAAGGACCTTATTCCACTTTTTGACATTCTATCTTAAATAAAGATGTTCTTTCATTTGCCTGCATTTCATGTGCCATCCATCCTCTCCGCAAGGGTTAAAACTAGCAAAGGCAGTCACTTCATCCTCTTCCACATCTGGATTCATGTGGACCCAACCCTTGGGGACTACAAATATGAGCCCTCCAAATTCTGCTCATATTGTTACTCATGCTGCAATTCAAAGTGATTACTCATTGAAATACGAGTTGCTGCTATATTGCGCCTAAGGCTTGTGCCCAAACTGTGGAGTATTAATCCTGAATTCAGAAGCTTCCAAGGGCCCAGAGTTAACTCCTACTGAAGTCTAAAGGAGAACCTCTGCTGTCTTTCGTGATAAATACCTTAGATTACAAAGGAACAAAACCCATTCCCCTCTTGCTTAGCTAGGCAAATCTCTAGCATTATTGAGGCGTATTGAGCATAGGCAGGTTTAACATGAATAAAATTTGCAGGAGAGGAGTATTAATGGTGATTGCTTATATGGTATTAAATATTTCTCACTGAAAAATATCTTTTTAAAATAATTCTGTATTTCCTGCTTTTCATTGCTTGTCTGAATTAAGATGTATTTTCTGTTTTTCAACTAATCCAATGTCTTTTCTGTCTAATGCTCTTAAATGTCTTGTTCTAACTTCCTAAGGACAGTGGGTAATAAGGTGAGGGCATTTTAACTTTTCGGCTGTTTTTCTTCTTGCAACATTATTTGTGTCTTTATTTTAGCCTTCTGCCTGTTGTCTAGTCATTCCTTTATTCAGTAACGTGCAATCCATCAAACTCATTCCCAAATGTAATGTGTGGTGAGCATTTTGCAACATTTGACATGTGAAAAATCTGGCTTATGTTGGTGAAATGTCTTCAGAAATGCCTTTGTACCTTCTTCTCTAGATGAGACATCCATTTTTTTCATGTATTGCACATCTAGAAATGTATGTTCCCCATAATACAGTCCTTACTTCTGTAATGTACCTCACTGTGATCTTGACACGTGGCTACAAGAACAGACTTCTGACCATTGTTACTCTTCTTCCGTATGGCTTGGAGCTATTGTCCAGAAGCACAAACTCTCTTCTGCATAGTAACTGTTATTTCTATTCTTGTCACCAAATCTGCCATGGACAGGATTTGGAAATGAACTTGCTTAGTGTGGCCTCATAAATTCTAAGTATCGTCATTCAAGTTAGAAATAATAAAAGTTATTGCATCTTAATCGACTCCTCAGGGGCATATGAAGCTACAGTAGTGTCATGAATCTGTCTTCATTCACTGATGTTAAAACTGAGAGCCGTCACTGCTAGCTCAGAAAGTGTAACTAGCATTTGTCGGTAAAATGTGCATAAAAACCACAGGCTGGCAGAAAAAAATGTAGAATTTAAAAAACACAGCAGAAAAACCAAAAGTGAAGTACTTACATGAAACTGTTCTTGGGAGCAAAATCACACTGCATGCCCCACTGATCTGTGATCACACTGATGTAACCTACGGTGAGATACTATGTCCAGACACTTCTGCCCGTCTTCCTCTCTGTTTTGTCTGTCGGTCTATCTGTCTGAGTGTTTCAGTTTGTCAGAGAAATTTTCCCATTCTTTTACGAGAACTTTTTAAGTATGAAAAATAAATCAAGCTCGTGTTTCCCCACAGCAAGAATTCTGCTAGAGCAGCAGGGAACACTGTTAAGGAAGAAGAAGCTATTGCAGCAGGTTTATATGCCCGTAGATTAGCTGCCTGTACTGTGTACTTACATTCTTAAATTTAAAATCTTAAATTCTAATGGAACAAAGGATTTGATTCAGTAGATCATCACCTTCTTGATTCAGGGCAGAGGTGATGTAAGTTAGGTATAAGAGGAGGTATAAGTTAGACCTTAGTGCTGCTAGGGTCACAGGACACTGATAATGGGATACATTTGCACGGATGCTTTCTCCCTGTTTTATTACATGCCAACATTTCAGGCCAACCACTGCTCGTAACAATAAGCCTTAAGCTTGGAAAATACTTGCATTCTTTAGCCACAAGTCTAATTAAAAAAATCCAAATTCCAGTGTTGTTGGAGTCTTGTTTGTTTGCTTGCTGCAAAACTTGCAGAATTAGACCTTGTAACGTGGCTGAATTCTGATCTGGTTTATGGAGCTGCAGCTTCCATTGGCAACAGCGCATACCCAAAGTAGAGTATCCATACATATGTGCTCACAAATGACATGAAGTGGTAGAAGCAACTATGGGAATAACTGAAATAAATATCTCATATAGATATAATGTATACTATCAGCAAGATATTAAAGTGGATTTTAATCTCGAGTTTTGCAATGGCATTCACTGCAATTAAAATCAATAGCTACAAAGCCTCTTAATGAATGATCAGTGTCATCATTTAATGCTAAACTTTTCATTACATTTGGTTTTCTTTGGCTCTATTTACACCTGTGTTTGCTGCAAGTGCTCTTGTTAATGTTGTTTGCTTAATCCTCACATTATTTCATTTTTTACTTCACTCCAACAGACATCTCAGCCAAGCCCTGGTGGTCAGTCTACATGCAGCAGCGAACAGTCCCCCATCAGCAACTATTCCAACAATGGGATCGAGCTTACTCTGACCGGTGGTGGTAGTGTAGGAGACCTCAGTGTCATTGATGAAACCCCAATCATGGACTCTACCATTTCCACAGCCACCACAGCACTTGGCTTACAGGCCAGGAGGAATATGACAGGGACCAAATGGATGGAGCAAGTGAAATTAGAAAGGTTGAAACAAGTTAATGGAATGCTTCCAAGACTGAACCCCGTTCCACCTTCCAAAGCCCCGACCTTGCCGCCTCTCATAGGAAACGGTGAGATACATGTAACAGGGGTGGTAACATTTTTTGTCTTTAAATGCCTCACTTGCTAGCTCAGTCTAACAACCCTTGCAAAAGAGCGGTGCAGCTTATGAAACTCGGCAGCTGTGAGAATGGTTCATAAACTGATCTCTTTCTGTTTATCCCCTCATTACAACTCCTGCTACCCACCCTGAGAGAAGTCTTGATAGTCCCATGTTTTACAGAACAGGGGCCAGCACGGGAGCCATGCTTCACATTTTAAACGTTCCCTACAGTTAAAGGTTTGGACCCAAGATCATCAGAATCACAGAATGGTAGGGGTTCAAAGGGACCTCTGGAGATCATCCAGTCCAACCCCCCTGCTAAAGCAGGTGCGCCTAGAGCAGGTTGCACAGGAACGTGTCCAGGCAGGTTTTGCATATCTCCAGAGAAGGAGACTCCACAAGCCCCCGGGCAGCCTGTCCCAGTGTTCTGTCACCCTCACAGTAAAGAAGTTCTTCCTCATGTTTAGGTGGAACTTCCTGTGCTCCACTTTGTGCCCGTTGCCCCTTGTCCTGTCACTGGGCACCACCGAAAAAAGTCTGGCCCCATCCTCTTGACACCCGCCCTTTAGATACTCATAAGCATAGATGAGATCCCCTCTCAGTCTTCTCTTCTCCAGGCTGAACAGACCCAGGTCTCTCAGCCTTTCCTCCTAAGAGAGATGCTCCACTCCCCTAATCAACTTTGTGGCCCTCCGCTGGACTCTCTCCAGTAGCTCCCTGTCCCTCTTGAACTGGAGAGCCCAGAACTGGACACAGTGCTCCAGATGTGGCCTCACCAGGGCACAGTAGAGGGGGAGGATCACCTCCCTTGACTGTCTTGTTTTGAGGCAGATGATAAATACCTGCCAGTTTATTGTGTGGAAGTCTTTCAGATGAGGCCTTAGCAAGGCACTCTTTGCAGACATGCGTTGGGCTGCCCTTTAAATAAATTGTTTCCAGACATGTAAGTAATCATATGTACAGATACCACTGCTACAACAGGGCAGATATCCATGAATGGGAGCAAGGTGGGATAGAACTCTGAAGATCCATAGTTGTTTTCATACAAGGAGCTGCTCATTGCCAAAATGTATGCCCCTGCTGCCTCTACGTTGCCTGCAATGTGCCCGTAGGTTTCTGCACTCCACCCAGCAGTGACAGCCCAGGTTTCCTGAAACCCGTTCAGTCGAAATAAACTATGTAAAATTAAGAAATGTATTGTGTTTACTTCAAAACAAAACAAAACAAGGAAACCAGCAGAGATGTTTTGCGGTTGTTAGGAGTTATTTCAAGAATATTTCAAGAAGTCTCAGAAATGACCTTGAATAGCCTCCGATTTGTATATTTTGCCATTCCATGCAAATGCCTGTCCAATTATATTTTGCCTATAAAAAGCTCCCTTACGAATGTGTCCTTCTGGCACATCATTCAGCATAGCTGCACTGCAGGCTGGAGCACTACACCAGCTGATGACAGTTTGTGGCTATGGCCTATAAATTTTGTGCTGCGATTCACACTGAAATGCTACCCTTGAGTCTCTGAATTAACTTTTAACCTAAGGACACAGTTTTTATCTCTACTTCTTTCAAGAAAGAACACTGCTATGATGATTGTATGTGATCATGCAGGCTCTTCCTCTATACTCCCCTTAATTCTTTACTGCATCTTTTCTGTACCAGTTTCTGGGTGATTGCCGTTTGTTTAACTGTGAATTTTGCTTCCAGGTACCCAGTCGAACAGCAGCTGCAGTGTAGGAGGATCCATGACTATTCTGCCGAACAGGAATGAACTTTCAAGTACGGACATCACTGTGTTGAACATGCTGAATAGGAGGGACAGCAATACTAGCACAATCAGTTCAGCCTACTTGAGTAGCCGCAGGTCCTCTGGAATCTCACCTTGCTTCTCCAGCCGGAGGTCCAGCGACGCCTCCCAGGCAGAGGGAAGACCGCAGAACGTAAGTGTTGCAGACTCCTATGACCCCATCTCAACGGATGCCTCCCGGCGCTCCAGTGAAGCGAGCCAGTGTGATGACCTGCCAAGTCTTCTCAGCCTCACCCCAGCCCAGCAATACAGGCTGAAAGCTAAATATGCAGCAGCTACTGGTGGACCCCCACCAACTCCACTGCCTAACATGGAGAGGATGAGCCTCAAAACAAGGATGGCACTCTTGGGTGACTGCAGGGAGTCAGGAGTATCTCCACTTCCTCCAGTGAATGCCCCTCGAAGATGTAGTGATGGTGGGGCAAATGGTTACAGCAGGAGACATTTTCTGTCTCACGATGCTCTAGGAAATGGAACGAGGAGAGCCAGTGATCCAGTAAGAATGGCTTCTGACAACCTCTCTATCCCTAGAGTCCAACGTTTCAACAGTCTTAATAGCTTTAACCCTCCTGCTTTGCCTCCATCCATGGAAAAGCGCAACCTTGTTCTTCAGAACTATACCCGTTCTGAGGGTGGCGTCTTCCGTGGCTTCAGCTCCCCCTGTCCTCTGAGCATCAGCGAGAATGTCGCCCTGGAGGCTACTACGATGGAAGCGGGTGGCAGTCTGACTGATGAGGATCTCCTGCCAGATGACGTGGTGCAGTATCTGAATTCCCAGAACCCCGGCGTGTACGACCACTTGTTGAACAATGTCCTAGACAACAACAAAACGCATCACAGCTCAGTGTTAGGAAACAACAACCCCAGCAACTTTGACCAAGCCCCTCCACCGAGCAGTCAGCATGCGGGTTCCGAGGCAAACAAGAGTGACTTGCCCATTCAGTGGAATGAAGTAAGCTCAGGAAGTTCTGACTTATCTCCCTCGAAACTGAAATGCAGTCAGCGCTCAGTGGTGCAGCAGACTCGCGCCTTTGGACTGTATAACAATATGATGGTTCAGCAGCAGAACCTGGAGAGAAACAACGTGGCCCAGCAGAACGGCTATCAGAACCTGGTGGAGAACAACAGTTCCTACGGTTTACAGCAAAACACGGTTCTCGGCAGCGGAACTGGTAATTCTTTCAGCGTGCAGCCCAATAAGCCTTACAGTGAAAGCATTGGCAGGCAAGCAATGGTGTCTGGGGCAATGGACAATTCTTGTGGCATGGCAGTTCAAGGGCAGAAGCTGAGAAGCAGCAGTGTGCCAGTGAGTGGGAACCAGCAAAATTTCGACCATCCCATGGCATCCAACAGTCAAGCCACCAGTGTGGCAAATGGGCTGCAGAACAGGAATATGATGGAACAGGAGTATTTGCAAAACCAACCAGTCGGAGACGGCGTTCATTACCAGGGAGTCAATCATTCCGGTCAAATGATGCTAGGGCAGGTTAGTCCTACCTCACAAAGCAGCCTGTATCAAGGGCTGCAGAGTTGTCCACCGGTGTCTCACACCGTTGGTAGCCAGCCTTCAGGTTTGTTGGTGGCCAAAAGTTACCAGCCGTGCTCTAATTACAGCGGCAACAGACGGCAAAACACGTTGAGAAACAACCTGGCACAACAGCAAGGACACATAAGTGATGGCAGCCAGACATACAGGGTAAACACCATTAAGATGGAGATGCAAGGTCAATCACAGCAGTTCTGCTCTAACATGCAGAATTACTCTGGTCAGTTATATGACCAAACCACGGGCTTTAGCCACCAAGCTATGAAAACAGGTTCTTTCTTTGGTTCAGAAGCTAACTGCTTGCTGCAGGGGACTGCGACTGCAAACTCATCCGAGCTTCTTTCCCCAGGGGCTAACCAAGTGTCGAGCACAGTCGACAGCATTGACAGCAACAGCCTAGAGGGTGTGCAGATTGATTTTGATGCTATTGTAGATGATGGGGACCATGTCAGCTTAATTTCGGGAGCCCTGAGCCCGAGTATCATTCAGAATCTCTCCCGCAATTCCTCACGCCTCACCACTCCCCGAGCGTCTCTTACATTCCCAGCTATGCCTGTAAGCACAACCAATATGGCTATTGGGGACATGAGCTCTTTGTTGACCTCACTTGCGGAAGAAAGCAAGTTTCTTGCTGTTATGCAATAGACATAAAAACCCCCAGCCCTTAGGAGATAACAGATGAAAAAAAGACTCATATTTTTTAGTTGTGTATGTATTTTAGCAATCTCATCTCACCTGAATGGGATGTGTTTCAAGTATATTCCTTTTATGGAATAAGGACTCTGAAAACCCTAAAGTGTTCTAGGGAGAAACTGTCTTCCATTTCAGTTTTGAATCAGTATTGCTACACCCATTCCCCCCGCCTCTCTCTTTTCTCTCTCTCTCTCTCTCCCCCTTTTTGAATGTCTGTATGCTTCCTTTTTCTTTTTTTTTTTTTTAAATCATAAACCAATGTAAACGTGTGAAGTGCATGTTTTTGTTTTGTTTTGGGCTTTTTTTTAAAGAAAGGTCTGATGAAATGACTTTGCAATTTTCTGTTACTCGAAAGAAGCCAGACCTTGTAAAACTGTTGCAACTTTTCCCCCTAAACATATAGGCACAAAACAACCAGGCACAATGTGAAGTGAGCGTACAATGATGAAATCCTCTCTGGATGCGTTGGATACATCGCACTGAGGTGGAAAACCAGTTTAGAAATGCACTGCCATGGTACGACTAGGTTGTAGTTACAGGAGTCATGGAGCACAAGAAATTGGGAGGTTCAGGCAAATAAGCCCTTTGATCCCTAGCAAAAGCTTAAGGTTTTTGTAAAGACACACACAGATAGCTGTCACTGCCTTGCATAATGATACTGAGACCGTGTCATGTTTAATCCGTTTCAGAGGAAGGAGAGGACCAGAAAGCTATTCTTAGTCCAGCTCTAATGTTTTGCAGTATTTGATGTTCTGGTTTTCATCGGCTTGCTTTTTTTTTTAAATGACTGGGTAGTAAAATTATGGGCATGTTTGGTGATTTGGGTAGTCTATAATCCCTTCATTGCATACCACATTTGTGGAGAGACGATCAGGATCTAATGGGAGTATTTCATACAATTAAATAACAAAATTGAAGTATTCCATACCGAAGACTTTTTTTTTAAATGCAAATCGTTGAGATGTAATTTGCTGAGCCACTGGTTCTTATCCACAGTAACAATTCCTTTGCCAGGAAAACTGTCTGGTACATCCCTTTCAGCTCATACAGCTTTGTGGGTGGATTGTATGTTTTAAAATAAGTAAATGCCCACTGACATAACACACAGTTACAGCTTCAAAAGCATCATGGTCATGGCATGTAAACCAAGCAGATGATAAATGGCCAAGTTCTCAGACTAGCCAAATAAATCAAAGGTATTGCAAGCAATCTGATAATCTTAAATGTTTTTCCACTGTATCCAGGCTTTACAAAATTAAGAAATTTAAACTGCCATTAAAAGTAGCAAAGAAAGAAGCAGAACAGCAAGTATGTCTGGTAACTAATCAAAACTCAGAATCGCCGACCCAGCCTTTCTCTTGTTGACACTAACGTGCATTTCATTTCAAAGCAAACCAGTGGGTCAATGCTGAGGCTCAGCTACACCAGCCAAAATTGGAACTGTGGTCATGAAACTACTCACTGGTGGAGGTGAATGGCATTTGCTCCATAAGCACTAGCTCACCTGGTGTTTTTTTTTTGCTGTGCTGGGCTCCATGTCTGCACCCCTGAACGCAGAGCGCTCCTGGGTAAACAGGTTGGGATGGAGAACAGTTACAACACCAAGGTTTAAGTTCATCCACTCCTAGAAGCTGCATGCAAGTCCAGCCCTTGCAGTCTTAAATCCCGATAGTAAAATACTGCTGCAGGATGTAAATGGTTCAGGCACTTACACACATGGATTTGACTGATGTCTGTAAGGAGCTGCTGTTAGAGCAAGCAAACAGTGAGAGGAGGAGTGTGGTCAATTTTGAAATATAGATAAACTTTAGCCCAGTCAAAATTAGGACTAGCACCAGAAGGTAATTTCTATAGGCTAGAAGGCCATAGAACTCATTTCTTTACTGTAAAATAAGGTGAAATACCAGCGGATTCAGGGCATGGCGTTTGAGGAATGTGTAGGAATACAACCTCAGTGAAGGTGTCGGATAACGTTGGTCTATTAACAACTGTTAGAACCAGAGGAAGAAGCTGTAAATCAGTAGGAAAACATCGTGGGAATTCAGTGCTGGGACCATATTTGGGCTTATCACAGCACGGACCAAGTGATTGGCACTATGAGCTGGAATGTCAGAAATCAAGACAAATGTAAATATCCTGCAGCTTTTATCATCATCCAGCTCCTGTCTTTCTCCGTATCTTTAGCAAGCATTTCTCCCTTCCTCTGTCTCATGCAGGCGTATTCCCCCATCCTGCTCTTTGCCCTTTGCCGGTTCCCGTCCTGACCTCCTGCCCATGACCAGCTACCATAGACAGTGGTCCCAGGGCTGCACAGGGAGTCGGGCGCAGGTCACCATGGCAAATGGTTGGTTTGCTCTTGCAACGTGGCAAAGCTGCACCCTGTTGCGCTCTCATCACCCAGAGGCAGCCCTGTAGAGACCCGCTGCCTGTACGCAGCCCTTGCCCCTGCCCTGCTGCCTTGGTGCAGAGGGACGCCTCCAGCTGGGCAGGTCACCCGGGTAGGGTAGGTAGGCTTTGGTGGCCACGCTGTACGTTGCAGCGCTATGATACAGCTCACACCTCTGCAAAGAAACAGCAGCGTATGCATGATGAAAGGCTGTGCTGGATGTGTTTCAGATGGTTCTCGGTAACCAATCGCTGGCTTTTTATTAAGCCATCAATTACATGTTTATAAACAATTTCAGCAGGGAGACTTATGACCATCTTGGGAGTAGGTGGCTTGGGAGAGAAGCCTTTTATTGTTATAGAGCCAATACATTAAAAAAACAAAAACAAAAACAAAACTATTTTTTTAAACTCATTTTTCCAGTTCATAATTGTATTTGCTGGTCCAGTTGAAGCTGGGAAGCTATTAACAGATGTGATCCATCAGAGCTTAGAAGGAGCCATTCATATTGCTCAAGGCTAAAAGGGACTGTTTGAGTAGCTAATTTGCCTTCCTGGATTTGACAAACCTTTGTCACTCACTTACTCCTGTTGTGGGCCAACAATGTGTCTTGGCCAAAACCACATGCTCCAGAAAGGCATCCCATTTTGATTTGGCGAGGCTGAAGAACCAGAGACTCCAACGTGTCCCTAGGGAGTTTGTGCAAATGGTTTGACATTTTCACCATTAGGCGTATGTGCCACTTACGTTCATGTGTCACTTTTCAGCTTTTAGTGTCTTCTCATGCTTTTCTGTTTTATGCTGGCCTGTTTTGGTACCTGTGAGGGGTAGCAATACATCGTAGCCCAGCTGTCTTGGGTTTTGGGGTTTTTTTGATAAGGTAGACTGGGCGGTCTGAGAATGGCACTGTTAGGCTGGACACCAGCTTTCACTTGTCAGCCTCCTTCTCAATGTGTGGCAGGCTAGGGAAATTCCCACCAACATTGCTCACGTGTTTACTGGCACCACTCTACTCCCGCTTTTCCAGTCACAGAGCCAAAGCTTGCATTTCTGCATCTGGCACATCAGTTGGCATTGCCATAGCAGTTGGAAACCCGCTGCTTGCCCTGGAGTGCTAGAAAATGCAGAAAATATTGTGAATTTCCTATTTTTAAAGCATTGCAGCCTGACTCTAAATCCCCTTTTCTTCTCATGGCTCTGTGAGGGTCTTCCAGATTTGTTACTATTGGCTTTGGGCACATCCGCCTCGCTCAGCCTGCGTGAAGCATGCTTATTTCTCCAGGCAGTTTTACCTTCCACAAAGTGGGAGTCACCAGTCAGAGGTCATCCATCAGGTACACCAGGGTGGAGGAAAGGGGTTTTTGCAGAGAAGTCAGTGGGCTTCCAGAGGACCTTTGCTGGTGAGTGCAATGGCCCCGTATATCCACGTGGCAGATGACATTACTCTCTCCTTGGAGAATGGCCCCAAGTGGTACATGCGTTAAGATGCTGGGTGGCTCGCTCGCTTCCAGTCATTGCTCCCGCCCCGCTATCTCTTGATGAAATGGCCGGTCAGCTCACCCACGCCTGTTGCACAATGGTTCATCCTTCTGAACAGCAGTGTTTATATTCTCGCAATGTACGTGCCTTATTTTGTGTTGCTCCTGTAAAAGAGAGGGACCAAGATGTGTTGCCAAATTTTCCCGATGAGGCTGTACTCGCCATTCAGCTAATGGCACAAACCACTGTTAATAGCGTCTGAAACGTCTTGTAAACCTCTGGTATTCACGTGTTATTGTCCTTGGATTAGTGGAATGTCTCCTATGGAACAGTTACTGTTGTCAGTCCTGCAGATGTGTAAGATAAAAATGTGTTCCTTTTTTTTTTTCAATTTTTTTTTAGTTTTTTAATAAAGCTTGTAATCCTTTTTTTTAAAAAAAAAAGAAAATGTGTAAATACATTTACGTACAGTAGGAGTAGTGTTCGGCTGTAACGGGCCTTAGTGGTCTTCATTTGATAAACCTGCAGTTAAGATCTGATGTTTCTTGAGCCTTAGGTTGATCTGAAGGGTCTGTGGCACTGTGTACATATAAACTGTACTGGCTTTCAGAACCACTTAGCTCTTTTGTAACAAAGAAAAAAAAATGTTTCTTACAATGTCAATAAAAACACAAAGCCTTTGTACTTAAGTTCTTAGTTTTCAGCTTTTAAAATATCTCCTTGGGGGAACGGAGTTCTTTCTTCATTCGGCTGGAGAGCCTGGTTGCAATCAGCGCGTGTCTTGCTTCCACTCGTGATCGCTCGCTCTCCTGTTTCTGCTTCCCAGCCTGTTGCTTCATTTCATTCACATTTTAAAAACCAACAGGGAAGCAAAACAGGGTGTTTACCTTCTCTCTAAAGAAAAGTGGCTGAGGGGTGCTGGGGGGAGAAAGAAATGTAAATGCACTGTCACACAGGATGTTTGAAAGGAGGAGAGAGACCACCTGGTTAACTCTGCTGCAAGAGCAGTCGTCCCAGAGGTCAAAGCTGAGCTGCGCTAGACTGTGGGCTGTTACATGGGGGCTGCATTTTCATACCTCACATACCAAGGGTCTCTTGCAAAGGGTCAGCCACCCATGAAGAAGCACGGGAAGGAGGAAGAGAAGCTCCTCTGGCTGGGTTAGCCTGTAGGTGTCCATTCTGGTGGGTTGTTGCGTGATCTGCAGAAGAACCAGATGCAGTCTTCTTCAAAGCTGTCCAGCTTTGAAGTGCTGGACTAATTTAGTGGGTGTTCCTGTTGAGTACAGCAGTCATGGGCAATGTCAAGTTAGTTGTGGCAAACAGTATTAAAGAAGTTGTAAGGCTGCTTAGTTTTAAGGTGACCAGACAGTACTTTGTTCAAGATCTTTTTGTTTTCATTGCTTGTACCTCGACAAGACCTGGACTGCTCTGTTGAGCTGTCAGTGCTCAGCTTCTGCCTTAGTCCTTTCTCAGCCGAAATAGGTGAGCCATTTCCGAGGCCCAGGGAGGTAACCTCGCACTGTTATCTGCTCATCCTAACTTCTTTTGTTTTGTTTGGGGGGTTTTGTTCACTCTTCAGCCATTATTAAACTTTTGTCATTTAGCACAGAGCTTAAGGTTTGGGAGGGACGAAGGGCGGAAGGGAGAGGTGTAGCGTGCCCAGCCGAGAAGCCAGTGAGGCAGGAGGAGAGGCCTGGGAGCGGTCTGGTAGGGGTGAAGGAGACCCTGCAGCAGGACAGGGGGCTCGATGGTGGCTGTGGTGCTTTCTCTGATGTGCTGCAACGCAAAATCCTCCCAGAGTCTGGCACTGCCCCAGCATCAGCTCACTCTGGGAGGGGAAGGTGGGGTGACAGTGGCTTCCCCCCAGCTTCCTCCACCAACAGGAGGTCAGCGGTAGGGATGGGACAAGCCTCAGACAGAGCAGTGGGGAAACAAGCAGGCCTGTGGGGGTGAGAGTGCCGGTAACAGGATCCGTGATGACCACAGAGCACGTCCGTCAGGGGCTTAAGAGGTGAACGCGGCATTTCTGAGCCTTACCAGCCGCCTGCGGATAGAGGGAGATGAGGGACTCCCAGCTCTCAAATGCTAACGCAGTGAAGACATGCACACAGGCACGCGCGCAGAGCATCATGCAGAACAAGTGTCAGTAGCGTTGCACACCTGCTCCAGTAAGGGAACACATGCACCTGGACTGCCAGCCCCTCTCTGTGCTCCTTGCACCGTGTGCTGTCACGCCACTACCATTAACCATCCCCATGCATGCTCGTTTTTCAGTTGTATCACCTCCACCAGCTGGATCTACCTCAGGATGAATGTCAGGAGGGCAGGAGATGCCTGCCCTGTTCATCACCACAGTTGTTTGCCGTGTCGAGGGTGCAGATGAAGATGCTGCCAGGCGATGCGAGGTCAGGCCCCAGGGCTACAGCATTTGCAGAGGTGAGCGCTGCTAGGGGAAGGGCTGGGGCTGCAGGCTGTGTTTCTGGTCCTCCAACCTGACTTGAGATGAGGGCCGAAGAGGAGCTGCGCGTGCAAAGCTGCAGCTGGGGGCAGGAGGGCCCATGTTTCCACGTGGTAAAACTCAATGCCAAGTCCTCAGGAAAACAAAAAATAGCAGGGCAGCCACGCTTTGTACCATCCAAAATTGGCGGATGCTGTTGACCTTTAGTCTGTGCTTTAGTGCCAAGGCTGTAAATGAATTAATTTAATTCATTAAATTGGTTTCTTACTTCAGAAGGGCATGTACCCGAAAGAACTGCTGTTTGCAAAGCCTGAAAAAAATACAACAGAGATACGTATACAGCATCGATCGGCAAGGCAGGAAAAAACCCACCCCACAGCCCCCTCCCCCCCATCCTAAACAGGTGATGGGACATTACTACACCCAAACACCAAGCACAAGGGCAACACAAAAATCACCAACAATGCTGAGGCCAGACCTGCCGGGCTCAGGGGTGAAGCAGGGGAGCAGCGGGGTGGGCCCGAGGTGCTGGTGGACTTACCAGGCCGGCTGGGTGTAAGCAATGGCACTGCAGGACAGCCCAATGTCATTTTTTTTTCCTTTCCCAATATTTGTGGGCTCAACTGTGCAATCTTTATACTGTTTTTTCAAAGAGGGGGTAATGGGAAGGAGACGATTTGTTCTCTGCAGGCTGAAACGCAAGCTATTTGTGTTAGAAACACAGCTTTGTTACATGATTAGTGCAATGGGAGCCCCTAGGCACCACTTCCCAGTACAAACAACTAATATTAATAACTCATGCTGAAATTGCCTGCTATTTAATAACCTGGGCCTCTTTCCACCCTGAGAGGCACATAACCGCTTTGTGTTTCCACCCCTTGCGTTCCCACAGTCCCCTCCCGTCTACCGTCGCTAGCTTCAGACTGGCCCCGTGCATTTCCCAGGAAAAAAGGAGTGGGTTTGGGCAAGGGAGAAGGAAGAAGTGATGGTGTTTAACGGGAATCCCTGCGCCCCGTGCCTGCCTGCACATGTATCTCCGTGCCTGCCCGCCTCGTGGGGTACAGCCCCTGCATCTGATGCGAGGCTGCTTATAGGTGCCGTGTCTTACCATCTTGGTCCCCTGCTTCAGCCGTGTCCCCGGACAGAGTGACCTATTTCATGCCTCACCAGGGAAGCAGCCGCCCTCCCTCCGAGCTGCCGCGGCTGGCTGAGACGTGATAGACCAACACTGTTACTCATGGATGGGAGGCCCGTGTGAGTCACGCTTCCCTTCGCAGCCACACGAGGGGCAGCTGCGGCAGGAAAGCGGGGAGCAAGCGGGCTGCACCGCATCTCCCCACCCAGCTCGACGTGGCCGAGCATGGGGGCAGCGCAGTTGGGCCCGTGCAGGAGCAAGAAGCAGTGGGTAGATCAGATGGTGATGAACCGTAAACAGCATCATTTCCCAGGGGCTGGCTGAGCTGCTGCAGTCTTTGCCAGCAGCACTAGGATGGCTGTCAGGTCTGCAAGGCGGTCTCTGAGCCACCCTGCTCTGCAGAAAAACATTACTAATGTTCCCACGACCAGAGCAAGAGAGAGAGACAAATAACTTGGACAGCAACATTAAACAGTGGCAAAAATCTGAAAGACAGAGGAGGAGAGAGAAAAAAAACCGTGAGGGTGGAAAGCCCTATAATTACTGAAAAGAGCCCCAGATGGATGCGAACTGAGAAAATGGCAGAGATAGAAATAGTAGCGCTAATTAGCTGAGCAGAACGACCCCAGTCCTGCTGTACCTGAGCATCCTCCACTGTCCTCAGAGCCCTGGCACTGCCAGCCCTGTGCTAGGAAGAAGGAGTGGGAGCAGGGAGCTGCTCAGGCCTGGATGCACAGAAGGGCTTAAGTTACTATAGCAACCCTTAGCGGGTGGGGGGGGGGGG